>LBNU01028763.1:62949-83518 GCA_014162995.1 Artemisia annua | reverse complement strand
GATCCGTCTTCGGCATATTGTCAACGGTGTAATTGCATGAGGTGTGGTAGCAATCTTATAAATGGATTTTGTTCGATGTGTGCTTTTTTGTTTGGAAATTCATACTCTCAAGTCTGTAATTCGAACTTTTCCAATCATCCTCCAAATGATTCTTATCTCCCTCCTCAAAACCTTTATGAGCAAGAACCGTATGCCAATAACGCTTCATTCCAAAATACTCCGAATTTTGAGAATTATGGGCAATCTGTTGAAAATATTCATTCTGAGCCGTATCAAAAAAGTAAAGAATCACTTCTCAGTCTAATGAATGAGTTAAAAGGGATAATTCTTAGAAGAAACCAAGAAAAAGAAAACTTTGAGGAGAGCAGAGAAGACGAGTCTTTGAATGAAGAAGTCGAAATCAATTCTTCGAGTGGCAATCCCACTCCATCTGGTGAACCTTTAAATGTTGAAAATTTTTCTTTGGAATCTCTCGACGACAATTTCTTTAAACTTCTAGCCGCTTTAGAGATTGCGAGAGGTCGTGTTATTCATGATGAACCATCGACTCCTGCCTCTTCTCCGGTGATGGAAATGGAACGACAAACCGAGGTGACAAAGGACCAGGTACTTTCCCTTGATAATGGAAGTGCTAAATATGTCCAGCCTTCAGTTTTCCAAGAATCAGTTGTTCCCCCAAAACCGTCAAGGATTGATCCTATTTTTTCTCGATTTACGGTTAAGAGTTTATCAAGTTTATGGTCTTTGTCCACCTGGTTATATCGTTCTTTCAATCACGAGAGAAGATGGGGGGCCCAGGGCTCAGGTCGATGGGTTGTCTACATGAAATAAATTAAGATACCCTCTGTTTATTAAGGGCTGGCAGAAGTTTTAAAGAAATTGTCGTCAGAGAGTTCAGATATGGAATTTTCTTTACAGTTTTAAAACGGTTCACCAGTTAATGGAGTAATATTATTGTTTGAACCTTTACGGGAGTCATGATATATTTTATTATTCGAGTATGGTAGTGTTAGCGAACACCTAGAGTTCTGAAGTGGATCGGGNAAAGGACCAGGTACTTTCCCTTGATAATGGAAGTGCTAAATATGTCCAGCCTTCAGTTTTCCAAGAATCAGTTGTTCCCCCAAAACCGTCAAGGATTGATCCTATTTTTTCTCGATTTACGGTTAAGAGTTTATCAAGTTTATGTGCTGAGCTTAAAACGGTGACTGAAAAGAACGTCTTGCCTTATCTTCACGTTCCTCAAGAACAAGGACCATAGACTACAACGGAAGTAGTGGAAACTGCTAGCTCTCAGAGCACACCACTTGTCCCACCTCCGGATTCTCCAAAATGTTCTTCGACACTTGCTTTTGATATTGTTAAGCCGTCAGATCCTTTGGAGCCCGAGCTCAAGGATTCTTTACCCGATTTTGAAAAATATACTTTTGATACGGCCGAAGATTGTGATGTACCTCCTGTTCCTCCCGTAGAGCCCGAGGACTCTCTAACAATGGGGGACGAGCCTCTTAACACTATTCCGGCAATGGAATCGGACGAATTCAATAAGTCTAGTGTTGAGAACCTTGTCCCAATCCAAAGTGAGTCCGGTGAAACATCTAACGGTGATATTGAAATTGTTGAAGGTGATCGTCTTGATAATCTTGTTGATACGAATGATAAGCCTTTGATGATATTTGCTTTGAGAAGAACGATGATAAGATGCTCTCCGATTTTGATTCTGACGATTCTTTATCTTGTGGAGATATCGAATATGTTGAGGAAGTACCTTCTGAGCTCGTCGGCTTAGAAGAAGAGAATGATGAAGATGATTACAATGAAATCCAAGATGAAGCTCTTCGTGAGAAATTATCTAATGTTTATCTTCTCATTTCTAAGATCGAGGCATTGAATAATCCTCCGACTTCTTCTCCTCTCCCCGTTGTGGATAGTGATTTTCTACCCGAGCTTGAAATTTTTCGATTTGAAGAGACGAGTAGTGGCAGTCACACTATTCATGTTGATTTCTCTCTTCCAGATTACGAGTGCTTTCATTTTGAGATCAACTCTTTACCTATTACCGATAATCCATCTCGTAACCCTCTTTTAGAGGCTGTCGATCGATTTCTTGCTACGGATGACTCGATACCGCCGGGTATTGAGAATGACGAGAATGATGTGCTTATTAATAATGATACTTTGAATTCCAATTCCAATTCTAATCCTTTTGATTCTCGTCCACCAGCGAAACCACCCGATGTTGATTTTGGATCCGGTTTGAATGTAGTTATTGATGGAGGGGTGGATGAGACTTATGATGTTTATGCTTTCACCATTCGTGTGTTTCACCCATTCTTTACTTATCCCATCATTTCTTCACTTTCCCACTCCTCCGCGAGTGAGGATGTTGTTTTTGATCTCGGCATCGTTGCTTTTCAAGCTGTGTGTTTCATTTGCTCCCCCAAGGACAAGTAAATTCGGGGCGAGTCTAAGCTACACGACTCGATAAAAAAAACAAGCACTTCGTGGGAGGCACCCCATGCTTATCATTTTATTTCATCTTTATTTGCTAATAAGTAACGCAAGGAGGGCGACCTCTTCCAATCTTGTGTTTGCTTGGTTGTTTCTGTTTGTGCAGGATTTCCCCAATTCATGATGACTCTCGTGCTCGTTGGATCATCTCATCTTCACTCGAGTCCCATGTATTGATGCTTGCTTGGAAATCACTATATCCAAATCTTATCGACTAATGGTATCTTTGGCATACTTAATAAACGGCCTTAGATTTATTGTTAGGATTACCCTTACCTTTGAAACATTGAGGACAATGTTTACCTTTAGTCTGGGGGGTGAATCTTCGATTTGATTGACCTAAGCACTCTCACCATTGCTGTTTACTTACGCAACCCGTTTTTCCTCAAAAAACCAAACAATTGAAAAATTTTGAAAAATTCCAAAGAAAAATGAAAAAAAAAATTAAAAATCATGCAAAAATAGAATAAAAGTTTTGACACCGCGTTTGACTTTCCTACTAGGTAAGAGTGAGAATAAAAATTTTGACTTGATCCGGGCGTGTTGAGCCCAAGCTTGTTCCCTTAACCAATGATGATCACAAAAGCTTTTGCTAGTTTTGTACACAAGGAGCTACTCTTTTTTCGGCTCCCGTACTTGACTTTATATATGCATGGCTTGATTATCGGCTAAGCATTCGCAGATCTCATTATTTGGGATTTTAAATTTGCGAAGAACGAGAAATGATAGAGTTTCTTTAGAAGTTAGATGCTAAGCATAGAGTAGTTGGATCTCTTTAAAGCTCATCGAGGGTACTCATGTCTTTTTGTTCCCACAAAATTGCTTCACCCCATATCTGTGCTAAATAATTAAAGATATTAGGTTTACCCGATGAGTAGTTCTTTATCTTCTTGAGAGAATCTTTGCTTGAAAAATTGGGTACACATCAAGGATACACGCCATTATCTCGAGTTGTATTGTATTGTATCTCCTTGTATAAGCGTAGTACGCATGTGGTTTCGGAGCTACCCTAAAGCCCGTTATTCAGTATGAGCTAAAGTGCTTTAAGACTTCGGATTGAGATCGGACCTTGGATCCTAGATTCCAACCCTGGCAGTTGGCGGTAGGTCTTGGATTGAAACCGTGAAGGTTCGGAGTTGAGAAGTTACTAAGGCAAGCAAAAAAAAAAAATAATAATAATAAAAAAAGAAAAAAAAAGGATGTACGTTGAAGATTTATGGATGATGAGTTCAAGTGTTAAGTCTAAAGTTGGTCGTGCATAAGTTACATGTGGATGATCCTAGATTGGACGCATGAGGTGCACGTCAACTTATGTCTATGAATTCCAAAGTCTTTGTATATATCCAATATCCTTGATGTGGACCACATTTCTCGAGCAAACCTTCTTAAGAGAAGATCGATAACTACTTAGCATATGAATTTGGTATCTTTATCGGACTAAAAATTATGAAACGAGATGCTTATGAAGAAATTCATTTCTCTCACAAAAATAAAATAATGAGATACAAAAATAGGAAAATGGGAGCAAGAGGTACACGAGTAACTTCCATGGGTAGCGTTAGCGTCTAACTTGTAATTAAACAATGATCCGTTTTTACGCTTAGTTTGGGGGCTTGTGAAAAATCAGGGACGATGAATTTTATCCAATCGGTCACTTTTCTATGAATCGTGTTCTTACTCTATGACCCTTAATCGTTATTGAAAGATAATGAAAGTCAAGCACACCGTCATAAGCTATAGTAGTGTAATATATGATGTACATAGTCAAAAATGGAAAACCGGGGCGTTTTAGGGAATAAATGCTTTCTTATCTCCTTTGAACGTTTTGCTACTTTTCAAAGTTAGTAAAGAGAGGTTTGAAATTATTTATCTTTAAAGCATGACGTGATTACATTGCGTGAGGACACGCAATACCTTAGTCTGGGGATTTTGGTATGTGCTTATTCAGATACCTTTTATTCACCATTTTCAGACCTTAAAAGACCAAAAACTAACGTTAAACGCCAAAGATATCGTGTTTTTGTGTTTGTGACTGTGCAGGAGAGGATATTGCATAAACGACATAGAAATCAACCAAAAAGCCCTAAAACGAGCACGAGATGTGGAAAAGTGTCAAAAGCCGAGTCAACGATGTTATCTACTTAAGAAAAGCCCAAGACGACAAAGTTATTTCTTAAAAGCTCAAGAAGATGAAAGAAACGCTTAATCGAAGTTGAAAGAGATTTATAAGAAAAAGCTTTCCAAGTTCGAGCAAGTGATCGTTTTTACATCTTTGAAGACTTTGAGAAAGCACGTCAACACTTAACCTCAAAGTTACAACTAGTTACATTTAGCGTTTCAAACATTTAGTAGCTTGTAATAGAGTTTTAATGATGTTTTCATGAGATATGTAAGTCTAGGGGGCAAAGTGTACACGATGGCAAACTTGTAACCTCCCTAGCAACATAAATACCCCATGGGTGGCTTCATTTTGAAGCTAGTAGGAGTAGGGAGTAGAATTTAGTTAGTCTTAGTTTTATTTTGAGTCTTAGTGTAAGATTTTTATTAATGCATCTTTAGTTTTCTATGTCTTATTTTCCCTAGCTTATTTTACGCGTCATCTTAATCTTTCTTGTTAATCTTTACATGTTTTGATCTTATTTTCATTCTAGAAAAACTTGTTTACCTTCATCTTAATCTTTCTCAAAAGCTTTTATAAGTTCACCACCTTTGCATGGGTTTTGTATTCGTATGATTTGAGTAAAAATGGGTTAGTGCTTATTTTCGAGTCTTTAGCTTATATAGTAGCTTATTTGAGATTAAAACTAGTTGTTTTATTAAGTTTTCATGAGTATTTATTAGATTTAGTCTTAAGTTTCACGTTAAAAATCTCCCAGTGTCCAAAAATAATTTTTGCGAGTATGGTTTTTTAGGGTTTTGCGAGTATGAGTTTTGTTTGAACCTTAGCGAGTATGATTATTATTATTGCGAGTATGGTTAAGTGTTAGCGAGTATCACCTAGGTCTAGCGAGTATGGTCATATCTATTTGCGAGTATCATATTGTAACTGTTGCGAGTTTCACTTATTTGAATAGCGAGTATGCTAGTGTGTTGCGAGTATGAACTTGGCAACTCAACTTTTGCGAGTATCAACCATTTATTGCGAGTATGAAATTTTATTTTTTTTAGCGAGTATCATTTGTTTTCGAATTAGCGAGTATGGATCTTATAGTCTAGCGAGTATCTAGTATTTGTGTTGCAAGTATTGTTTTAGTTTGTGTCAACTTTTACTTATTCCTTCTATAAGCCGAGCTAGGCTAAATTTTCACCTCATCGTCTTTTCGAGTGAGGATTTATTTCATTAAATCTAAACAAAACTCCGTCGAAATTTCCAAAAACCTTTTTAGTTTTATTTAACTTTGCTTAATTTCTTTTCTAGTTAGTTTAAGTGTTGGTACGATATATCTTTTATCATTTCTTTAGTTAAACTTTTCTTTTCGTTAATTAAATACAAAACTCCAAAAACATTTTCCTTTTTACTTTCTTTTATATTTTAAAGTTTTAATTTCATTTCTCTTTTGTTTAACTTAGTTTTATGTTATCTTTTCTTGTTCAACTTGTTTCTTTAAATCTCGAACTTTATTACATTTAAGTTTTAAATAAGTTTTCGTAGTATAAACAAAAACCAAATCTCATCTTTCAACTAATTCATCTCACATAACTCACGACTCGAGTGACAAGATCAATTCAACCCTCGTTGGGACAACGATCCGTGTTTAAGCTTCACCGCTTTAATATTAGACGATCTGTGTTCAACCCTGTTTGAACTGGTTGAAGAAGTTCTGACACAGCTGGAGTGGTAATGGCAACAAGGTTGTCGTTGAGATATTCTTGAGTGTACGACTTGATCATTACACTCATGTCAGCTTGCAGGAGCTTGTCAACTAGAGCTGTTGATTCTTGATGATCCTTGACTTGTCGTGTCAGTGTAGAAACCTGTTTCGTCAGTTTGTGAACTTGGTTCTTGAGATCTCCATCCTGTGGTTGTTTGCGTTTCTTCTTACTTGCCATAGCAACAGCTTGCTTAAGTCTTTGTGATGTTGTGGTGGTTGATGAGCTTCCCTTTTTGATTGACTTGTCTTTTGATGTTTTCTTTAATGGTGGTGGAGAGGAGTGGTGTGATGACGATGTTAAAGTTGATTCATAGCTAGATTCAGATGGAGGAGGAGAAGGATCCTTTGGAGGAGAACCTTTGGGAATAGGGGGATCCTTTGAAGATGACTGTTGTTGGAGTGAGTGTGAAGGTGAGATGATGTATTTGTCGGTGTCAAAGAATTCTTCGTCTTGTTCATCACGAAGCAATCTTTCCGTCTCCTCACTCGCTTTCTTCTTCAGTTCCTCTTCTTTTCTTACCTGATCAACGAACTCTGGTGTGATGAACTCAGAAGGCTGTTTCTCCTGTTGCAAGTCTGCAACATTTTCTTCATCAGCTTCCTTCATAATGACATTCCCTTCTGGATCTTTTTCTTCGATTTCAGTGATTGTGGGAGTCACAGTTGTGGAAGGAGGAATCAATGTGCTACTTGAGCCACCCTCTTGTGCAATTAGATCGAGCGGTTGATGATGAGGTTATGGATGTAGAAGATTGAGGAGTGCAGCTTCTTTCATTTCTTTCAAATGCTGCTTCTCTTCTGCTCTTGGATCAACAATAATGCTTTTCAGTTTACGTTTGTCGAGCAGTGGTTCATCAGCTGGTTCATCTTCTTCTTCATTATATGCACCACTGATTAGAGCGTTTTTTTCAAGCGGTGAAGCTTATAAACTCGAGTCGTAGTCCCAACGAGGGTTGAACTGATCTCGTCACTCAAGATCGTGAGATATGTGAGATAAATAGGTTTAAAAGATGGTTTTTGGTTTTGATTATACTACAACGACAATTGAAATGCGGTTAAAGTAAAGGAAAGCAATAAAGTGACGCGAAGTAAATAAACAAGTAAAGTTGCATGTAATAAAGTGACTTAAAGAAAACAAGAATTAAAGTGCGATAAGTAATTAAAACGGTAAACGAATTTAAAGACAATATGTTTGCAAAGCGACTTGAATAAGTTCACTAAATATGAGCTAAAGGTTTGTGACGAATTATTTTCCTTTCTAGAGATTAGTTGTCAATTAATCCTTTGAACAGATAATAACTCTAGACGAGTGATTTAATCGTTCTACGGTTTTTGTTCTTCGAATAATTAAATCACAAACCTTTAATACTCTCACTTAACTCACAAACTCGAGTTACTAAGCAAACACGATTTAGAACTACTCACGACTCATATTAAAGAACGTAAAGCGATAAAGAAATTAAAAGTTAACTGGGAAAATAAAATTGTTTTTGGTTTATAAAACTTAAGAAAAGCGAAAAGTAAAATTAGCTAGACTCTAAAAGAAAAGTTTAAGACTTAGTGAAATTAAACGTAAATAAAATTTAAATCTAAAAATGAAAAGACATTTGACTAAAGAACACGTTACTTAAATCATTTAAGAAAATTTCGGCAGAGTTTCCCCTTAGCATAAAGCATAAGAAACCTCACTCGANTTCATCAGCTTCCTTCATAATGACATTCCCTTCTGGATCTTTTTCTTCGATTTCAGTGATTGTGGGAGTCACAGTTGTGGAAGGAGGAATCAATGTGCTACTTGAGCCACCCTCTTGTGCAATTAGATCGAGCGGTTGATGATGAGGTTATGGATGTAGAAGATTGAGGAGTGCAGCTTCTTTCATTTCTTTCAAATGCTGCTTCTCTTCTGCTCTTGGATCAACAATAATGCTTTTCAGTTTACGTTTGTCGAGCAGTGGTTCATCAGCTGGTTCATCTTCTTCTTCATTATATGCACCACCACTAGGTTCACTGATGAAAATCCCTTTGGTTTTCCTTTGTTCTTGCTGTAGAGTTCCTTTGCTTATTTGCTTTGCCAATTCGAGCCCAGGGAACTCCTCTTCTTCATCTGATTTTACCCTTCTTTCAAAGTCTTCCTCATTTTCTGATTCAGTTCCAAACTCAGATTTCGTTTCGGAAGATGAAGATGATGGTTCATCTTGAATGATTTGCTTCGGTGTGATGCTCTTCCGTGGTTTAGTAGCAGGCTTTGGTGGTGACATTTGTTGAGAAGTTGTATTACTGATGGTGCTTCCAGACTTGCCACCTCGTTTGCTACGAGTCTGGATTTTGGCCACTGGTTCGTCTTCATCTCCAGTGTATCCTACTTTCCCAGTTTGAAAGGCTTTGTCGTAGATTTTGTAATTCTGTGTCTTACGAATCCTGTCATCCAGGAAGTAGTCTGGAATTCTCATTCCATTGGTCCTTGTTGTGAACTTGATGGTTTTGACAAAAGAGATCTTGTAATCTTTGTTGTATATGTCTTTAGGTTCAGTAGGATCATGCATTCTCTTAAGGTAGTCTGGTGTTTTGTCGCAGAAATGCTCGATAAGCATCTTTGTGAACCTAACAAACGGAATCACATTCCTTTCACGATCGGTTTGGATGTGATGGATCATGTCGCTCATTCTTGAACTAGCAAAGTTGATTGGTTGCATGCTCATCATCCCCCAAAATACTTGCAGATGCTCTAGTCGTGGATGTTCGTGACCACTTTTTCTGCCTGAAATGGATCTGACAATCAACATGTAGAAGGTTCTCCATGGTTGTTGTAGATATTTGACGTTGAATCTGGACAGTCTGATAAGTGGTAGTTCGTCTTGAACATCATACCCTAGATCAATGAGATAATCTAGAATTTCAAGTTCGGTTAACATGGGACAGAATTCTTCTGGTGTAGGAAGCATGAGAATTGCTTAAGCCGTGTGCCAGAACCGATGAATATAGAAGATAGGAACTGATGTTGACTTTGTAAGCATGGACTTGCAGGGATGAGCCAGTAGAATGTCTTTAAAAATCTTGCATGAATCTTCAGGAATCCGAAGTTTGTTGAAGTCAATTCGTAGATTGTTTTGGCCAATTGTGATGTTGTAGTTAGCTGGGACAACCTCTCCGAGTGTGAGTAATGGAAGAGTTTGTTCGGGGACATTTTCGGTGTGTTCAGCCATTGTATTCTGTAAATGTATAAGTCATGAAATCTTCCAAATTTGTTAGTCATTAGTTGACGTTCATGTTTGATATTCATAGACATACAAGTACATATTGCAATTAAGGTTCAATTAGTTAACCCGTAAGATGTGGTTGTATGAGCTGTTTAACACATAAATACTAAGACATAATGTAGGAACATTCAAAGCACATAACATAACAAATCACATCTTAGAACTACATATATGTGAAGAACACACATTCACAAGTTAATTATACATGATAACAACATAAACATTACACAAATACATGAGTTTTCTAACTTAGAAATGTTTTCGAAAATTTACAAAAAAATGAAAATTCTTGAAAAAATGTTTAAGTGTGATCTCGAAAACATAGCAGACAGTGTTCTCGATAACTTTAACCTAATGGGTTCTCGATAACCTTTGTATATCTATGTTCTCGATAAATTTCAAAGGAAATGATCTTGATAACTTTGAACAACAAATGTTCTCGATAACTCAAGGAGTAAAGGTTATCGATAACCCAAATTCTGTATGTTCTCGATAATCCAGAAAAGATCTCGATAATAAGTGATCTCGATAATTCTTATTGAGAGTTCTCGATAATTTTGGTTATGGAGAGTTCTCGATAAATTATGGAGTGATCTCGATAAAAATGATCAAAAGATCCCGATAATTCACTATTTTCGAAAATTCTTATACAAGAATTTTCAAGATCATTGTAGACATACGTTTTCATGTAAATTTTTGATCATGTGATTGAATACCTGATAAAATTAATGTAAGAAGACAATTAATCACAAGTATCACTCAAAATCACAAGTTCTCAAAAACTAGCGAGACCTTAAATTATCTAGAACATAGAATTCGTGCAAACATGTTATAAATCCAATGAAATACATCAATTAACACATATACAAACACATTCAGACCACTTAATTGAATTCAAGAACACAAAAATGAAAATACCCGATTCGAACTAAAACCCTAATTATCTAAATCATGCATGTATGAAATTTGAAGTAATTAACGAGCATAAACATGATTAACACACATAAACAAACATATCCCACCACTAAAATCAAACAAAACAACACACAATCAAAAGTACCCAATTCGTACATAAACCCTAGATTTTGAAAGCCACTCAAACGTGTATGTGTTATGATTATTTGTTTCTAACATGATTAGGATACTTCAAACAACAAAAGCCCTATGTAACATCAAACAAAAACACATGAATAGAGTGTATACGAATTATACGCAACCCTAGATCTAGAAAATGAAATGCGTGAAATCTAGCCAATAAAAACGAGATTAATTAAAAACCATGTTTTATTTTAGGCTAAAGATCATGAAGACACTTACGTATTGAAGATCTAAAGCAAGGATTTGCGTTTTGATTTTAGGTCGTTTGATATGAAAAGAGAGTGTTTGTTTTGTTTTTGTGATAATAAGAAAAAAGGGGGGGGTGTTTGTTTAAGGTTATTGTTTTGAAAACTTTGCCAAATTGGCAAGAACAGTCCCTTAACTACTTATCTTCCTTCGTTAGTCCTAAATTTTAGTGTTAAACTTTATAGGATAACGACCGTTAGCAACTAAAAAACATTCTAGGCTAAAGGAAATTAACGAAGTATTTAAATTAACGAAACGAGGGATAACCCGTGAAGTTCCACCATTATTTTTGACAACATCACAATTTTTAAATATGCAAGTACACTTGTTTGAACAAGATTTTTTAAATTTTGAAGAACATGTCTCCCCCTCAACACTTGGTGATAAAATTGAAAAATTTTTGAGAAACCGAAGTGTTGATAGAGGTAGTGTACTGGCATTTGAAAACCGAAAAAAATAAACCGTAAGATAGAAAAAGTAAAATGTAAAATCTTTTTGGTATTTTTGAAGATGTTTTGATTTTGTCTTTTGTTTTTGATAAATATTTACAAAAATAGTTTTGGTATTTGACTCAGTTAATTGTTTTCAAGAAAAGATTTTAAATCAACTGGAGTCAAACACCGCATACCAATCCGGTGGACCAGTTCAGCGAACCTTGAAGGAGGTAAAGGTTTCGTGAACAAATCGGCCAGTTGGTAGTCAGTACCCACAAAGTATAACTCAATTGTACCATTTTCAACATTCTCCTTGATGAAGTGATAACGGAGATCAATGTGCTTAGACTTTGAATGCAAAACCGTGTTGCATGAGATTGCTATCGCACTTTTCGAATCACAGTACATCGGAATCTTGTTGAATAGATAACCGTAGTCCATTAGTTGTGTACGCATCCAAATGACTTGTGCACAACATGCAGACATGGCTACATATTCAGCTTCTGTTGACGATAATGAAGTGCAATCCTGCTTCTTTGATTGCCAAGACACAAGTTTATCTCCAAGAAACTGCAAACCACCAGAAGTACTTTTTCGTGTGTCCATACACCCTGCATGATCAGCGTCTGAAAAAGCTATTAGTTCAAAACCGGAGTCCTTCGGATACCAAGTCCTCAAGTTAATGGTTCCCTTTACATATCGAAGGATTCTCTTAGCCTCATTGAGGTGACGTTCATTAGGACTGACTGATAACGAGAGCACATAAAGACAGCAAATACAATATCCGGTCTACTAGCGGTGAGATACATGAGTGACCGAATAATACTTCTGTATTTTGTGGGGTCAACTGGTTTCCCATTAGGATCCGCATCTAACTTACTTGTGTTGGCCATAGGGGTATTGTAAGTATCACAACTAGTCATGCCATGTTTCTTAATTATCTCAAGAGCGTATTTGGACTGATTAAGGAAAATCCCACGAGGTGACTGATGAACTTGTAGTCCTAAGAAGAACGTAAGTTCACCCATCATTGACATTTCAAAATTTTGTTTCATTAATTTTGCAAAAGCTTTTGAGTACTTTTTATTAGTAGAAGCAAAAATAATGTCATCAACGTATATTTGCACAATAAAAACGTCATCCCCGTATTTTTGGATAAACAAAGTTGGATCTAATAAACCTTTAGTAAAGCAATTGGCAAGCAAGAAAGCAGTAAGTTTATCATACCACGCCCTGGGGGCATGTTTGAGACCATAGAGAGCCTTCTTAAGTCTGTAGACATGATTCGGATGCTCTGGGTCGACAAATACCTCTGGCTGACTAACATAGACCTCCTCACGTAGTTGACCGTTCAGAAATGCCGTTTTCACATCCATTTGATAAACGACCATCTTTTTGTGAGCAGCGTATGCCAGAAATATTCGAACAGCTTCAATTCTAGCCACTGGTGCGAAAGATTCCTCAAAGTCAATTCCTTCCTCCTAAGTGTATCCTTTAGAAACCAAGCGTGATTTGTTACGAATAACCGTGCCTTTTGCGTCCAACTTGTTTTTCCAAATCCATTTTAGCCCAATGACATAAAATCCATCCGGACGTTCAACTAATTCCCAAACTTCAAGTCGTTTGAATTGGTTGAGTTCCTCTTGCATTGATTCGATCCAGTTGTCGTAAGTGAGAGCTTGTTTAATGTTTTTGGGTTCTTCTTGACAAACTGTGAGAGCATAAATGTAGTGTTCGGCATCTGAGTGAAGTTTTTGTCGTGTCATAACTGGAGCCGTTGGATGACCAATGATGTTGACGATTGGATGATCACGAGTCCAATGATGTGTTGAAGGGTGAGGGTTATGAAACTGCTGCATATTAGTTGGTTCCAAATTGCGTGTTGATGACTCAGCAATATCTGAAAGGTTCGGAGTCAGAGCAAACAGATTGAAGAACGCATTTGGATCATAATTTGTAGGTTCGGGTACTTGTGGTTGATTCAGATCTTCAGTTGGGTTGTCGGTGTTGGAAGCGGATTGTTCGTCTATTGTTGGTGATTCAATTGGAAGTGCATTGGGTTCTACAGTTGTTGTTGTAGTGACCGGTGTATCAGGTACTTGATTGTTATCAGGTTGAGCAGCGGAACTAGTAGATACATCTGGTGCACGTGTCTCAAATGAATCATCGAACAAAGGAGCAAACAATGTTTCCAATTCTCTACGAGTTAGTGACAAAAGTTCATCTGAAGAATCTGGAAAGTTAAGACGGTTGGTTGCGGGTCCTAAGCTGTTTTGTTCAGAAGTCATTTATGTGAGCTCATCGAAATTAGCATGAATAGTCTCCTGAATCTTCCTAGTACGACGGTTGTAGATTCGAAATCCCTTTGAGTTTTCACAATATCCAATGAAGATACCGACGTCAGCCTTTGCTTTAAGTTTTCCAAGGTCATCACGATCCTTATTTGGATAGCATAAAGCACCAAATACATGAAAGTGTTGAATGTTCGGCTTGCGTTTGTGAAAAATTTCATATGGTGTGACTTTATGACGTTTATTGATCATACAACAATTTTGGGTGTAACATGCAGTTGAGACGGCTTCTGCCCATAGATAATCTGGTAACTGAGCATTAATAAGCATCGTTCGTGCGGGTTCCACTAACGTTCTCTTGCGTCTTTCGACCACTCCATTTTGTTCGGGATTCCATGCAATCGATGTTTGATGTACAATACACACTTTCTTAAAATAATCCCGAAGAGTTTGATTCTTGAATTCAGTTCCATTATCCGTTCCTACTATTCTGACTGTGTTGCGAAGTTGAACCTGAATTTTCGTGAGAAAGGTGATTATCATCGATGGAGCTTGATCTTTGCATCGAAGAAAGTAGACCCAAGTCCATTTGGAGAAGTCATCGACAATCACAAGAATATACCGTTTCCCATTAATCGCTTGTACTCGCATTGGGCCACAAAAATCCATATGAAGAAGTTGAAGAACATGATCGGTACTAGGTTCTAGTTTTGAACTGAGATGTGCACGTTTGCTCTTTCCTTGTTCACAAACGGGACATAAGTGATCTTTTGCATATCTGAAGCTTGGAAGACCGTCAACTAGTTTATGGCGAGCAAGATCAGTCATAGTTTTGAAGTTGAGATGAGACATGCGTTTGTGCCATAACCAAGATTTTGTCGATTCAGCCTTTGAAAGTAGACAAATGGGAGTGGAAGCAGTCATGTCGGACATTGAAATGGTATAAAGATTGTTTCCACGGGTGCCTGACATAAGGTCATTTCCTTGTAAATCACGAACAAAACAAGTTTTCTCCTTAAATGCAACTTCCAGATCACCATCACAAAATTGACCGACTGAAAAGAGATTGTGACCGAGGCCTTCGACATAATACACATGACTAATTTCGATATTCCCACTGACATAGTCCCCATACCCCATAATAGCAGCGAAATGATCATTCCCGAATCTGACAGTACCAATGAACTTTGAGACAAAGTTTCTTAACAGTTTTAGATTGCCTGTCATGTGTCGTGAGCATCCGCTATCAACAATCCAGAGAACAATTTGAACCACCTGCATCACACAAAGGAGACAACGATGGAACAATGGTAAGGGTGGAACCCAAAGAAGTTGTGGGTTCCGTTGGGTTAGAATCACATAGATTAACAATTTTAGGAATCCATTTAAAGTTATGTGTCCTTTGTAACCAACGTTGCCAATTCCAACTAGATCATGCTTTCTTCTTATTGAATTCGCTAAGTGATGGCATGTTCCTAGGAGCATTGTTCGCAACTACTGGGGTGACTACATCATCCTTAGAAACTATACATGGCATAAGTCCTAGCACAGATTTAGAAGCAATAGTGGGCCTAGATTTTCTGCCAGATGTACGTTTCTTATGACGAGATAAAACAGAATTTGCAACACATTTAGAATGATCACCAATAACATACTGTTACGACAAAACACACATGAAGCATTAACATTCAAAGCATTTAAAGGTTCATCATTCGTTACACAAAGATTAGGATTACAATATGCCAAATCAGAATCTAAATCTAGTGCAAGATGAGTTTTATTCAAAGTCCTAAGGTGTTCTTCTACTTCAGAGGCTTCTAGTGTCTCTCTTCTATGTTGCAAAATCCTATTCTTCCATTTGATACGTTTATGCTTGGATCTGCTAACGCTAGGAGTGGCAAGTATTCCTGTGGAAGTGGAAGGATCCAAATTAGAATTTTGAGTATTTTGTTCTATAGTGGTTATGTCTAAGGAGTACATTCCTGGTGCAATTACTTTTGTGTTGGCAAACTTTCCTTTTTCAAGCTCACGTATTTTCTCTTTTAACTCAATGATGATGTGCTTTTTGTCTTGAATTTCACTGTCAAGCTTTCTGTTTGAATAAAAATAATTATCTCGACTCTTTTGCCAATAGTCTGTAACTTCTTGCAATTCTGCAATTTCCTTTTCATATTTTGAAATTTGACTTTTTAATTCCTCATTTTTGTTTTGAAAAGATGTTGAAGTTTTAAAACTTTGCAATTCTATTTCGAAATCAAGACTTTGGTTTTGACACCATTCAAGCTTTTTGTTCAGTTGAAAAATCTCATTTGAAAGTTTGTTTTGCACATCATCATTGTGTTGTCGGAGATTCTCATTTCACATTTTAATGTCTCAAGTTGTTTAGACAACAATTCAATATCATCACAGTGATCATCAACAAGCATAGAAGTACCAGATTCATAATGAGAATTCATAACCACAGATATTATATCAGCACTAAGAACATGTTCCAAGAGTCGATCAGCTTCTTTTTGTAAAAATTTGTTTTGACGTTTTAGTTTTGAAATCTCTTGTTCAGTTGCTTGAAAAACATTTATTATGGTTTTAACTTCCTTGTGAAGTTCCTGTTCCCATTTCTTAGCATATGAATGCAAACGTTGAAGATTAGGAGTAAATTGTTTTTGAAACATTTCCCCTTTTTCTTTCGCGTGAGGGGAAAGAAAATTGACGACAGTGATTTCAGAATTTCGTTCAATAGCATTTTCCATTAATTGAATTTCTTTCGTGAATGTTTTGAAGTATCGAAATAAAGTAGAGTCAGTTAACATGCTTAGTTTCTTTTGTAAATCACTGTTATTTTGAGATAGAATGGCTAAGCTTGTTTCATGATCTTCTTTTGTTTCAAAATGTTTGAGTTGTGATTTACAACGTTCAAGTTCTCGTGTTAGTGCAACATTCTATTCTTTCAACTTTGCATTCAATGCTTGACATTGGATATTCTGATTTTGGCTAGTCATAAGTAAGATTCTTAGTTCAGAATCTGGATCAGGCAAAGGTTCATGTTTTTCAATTTGATCATTGTTATCATGTGCAATAGAAATAATGGATTCGTCAAATGTAACAACTGGGTTTATTTGATCATAATCATCAAAAAGACCACTGTGGACATTTGATCGCTTATGTGAGTAGGTAACATTGACTCATATTGAACACCGTGTTCCTCGTCTGGTGCAGATGCAGAAGGAGAAGCAATATCATGTATCAGGCATGTGTTAGGACCATATACCTGATACAGACCATCAGTGTCATAGATTGGGCCGAAATCACTTACCTGGAGTTCCTGTGTGTCAGCCATCAATATCATATCATCATTTCCATCTGAGTCATCCATGTCAGGAGCATAAGAAGTGTTGATTGGTACGTTGTGATCACTCTCAGAAATAGATCCGTCTGCTTCATCGTGAAGAGCCGAGAGATAGGCTTGCAGGTAATATGTACTTCCACGAGGTTTTGGTTTAGAACATGCTGATGTCATACCTTCATGTGTAGTATTTGCTTCTCCAAGCTTCACAAGATTTTGCAGAAGAGATTACTGATGAATATGAATTGTGACAGGATGATACTCTGGGATTACAATGGGCTTTGGCTCATTTGGATGAGTGAAAACAAAACCATTGTTCGTGAAAGTTAGTGATCCATGGGTAGGTGCTATAGATGGTGGAGCAGGAAGAACGGTTTTCAAGAACTTTCTCTGTAAACATGATTGTAGTAACCGATTCGTTTTGAGTTTACGATTATGTTGTTACTGATGCATGAGTTCAAGACGTTTCCACATTGCATGAGCACTGGCTTCAAAGTCCAATTTTGAGTAAATGGAATTGGGAAGACCTAGAGTAATGAACCATACAGCTTGTTGATCAACAGCATATTGAGCTAGGTTAGAACCAGTCAGATCGTCATTAGTTTGTAGTTGAATGAACCCTATTGAGTCAGCAATGAATTTCATTTGATATGATCCANGTGCAATTACTTTTGTGTTGGCAAACTTTCCTTTTTCAAGTTCACGTATTTTCTCTTTTAACTCAATGATGATGTGCTTTTTGTCTTGAATTTCACTGTCAAGCTTTCTGTTTGAATAAAAATAATTATCTCGACTCTTTTGCCAATAGTCTGTAACTTCTTGCAATTCTGCAATTTCCTTTTCATATTTTGAAATTTGACTTTTTAATTCCTCATTTTTGTTTTGAAAAGATGTTGAAGTTTTAAGACTTTGCAATTCTATTTCGAAATCAAGACTTTGGTTTTGACACCATTCAAGCTTTTGGTTCAGTTGAAAAATCTCATTTGAAAGTTTGTTTTGCACATCATCATTGTGTTGTCGGAGATTCTCATTTTCACATTTTAATGTCTCAAGTTGTTTAGACAACAATTCAATATCATCACAGTGATCATCAACAAGCATAGAAGTACCAGATTCATAATGAGAATTCATAACCACAGATATTATATCAGCACTAAGAACATGTTCCAAGAGTCGATCAGCTTCTTTTTGTAAAAATTTATTTCGACGTTTTAGTTTTGAAATCTCTTGTTCAGTTGCTTGAAAAACATTTATTATGGTTTTAACTTCCTTTTGAAGTTCCTGTTCCCATTTCTTAGCATATGAATGCAAACGTTGAAGATTAGGAGTAAATTGTTTTTGAAACATTTCCACTTTTTCTTTCGCGTGAGGGGAAAGAAAATTGACGACAGTGATTTCAGAATTTTGTTCAATAGCATTTTCCATTAATTCAATTTCTTTCGTGAATGTTTTGTAAGTATCGAAATAAAGTAGAGTCAGTTAACATGCTTAGTTTCTTTTGTAAATCACTGTTATTTTGAGATAGAATGGCTAAGCTTGTTTCATGATCTTCTTTTGTTTCAAAATGTTTGAGTTGTGATTTACAACGTTCAAGTTCTCGTGTTAGTGCAACATTCTTTTCTTTCAACTTTGCATTCAATGCTTGACATTGGATATTCTGATTTTGGCTAGTCATAAATAAGATTCTTAGTTCAGAATCTGGATCAGGCAAAGGTTCATGTTTTTCAATTTGATCATTGTTATCATGTGCAATAGACATAATGGATTCGTCAAATGTAACAACTGGGTTTATTTGATCATAATCATCAAAAAGACCACTGTGGACATTTGATCGCTTATGTGAGTAGGTAACATTGACTCATATTGAACATCATGTTCCTCGTCTGGTGCAGATGCAGAAGGAGAAGCAATATCATGTATCAGGCATTTGTTACGACCATATACCTGATACAGACCATCAGTGTCATAGACTGGGCCGAAATCACTTACCTGGAGTTCCTGTGTGTCAGCCATCAATATCATATCATCATTTCCATCTGAGTCATCCATGTCAGGAGCATAAGAAGTGTTGATTGGTACGTTGTGATCACTCTCAGAAATAGATCCGTCTGCTTCATCGTGAAGAGCCGAGAGATAGGCTTGCAGGTAATATGTACTTCCACGAGGTTTTGGTTTAGAACATGCTGATGTCATACCTTCATGTGTAGTATTTGCTTCTCCAAGCTTCACAAGATTTTACAGAAGAGATTACTGATGAATATGAATTGTGACAGGATGATACTCTGGGATTACAATGGGCTCTGGCTCATTTGGATGAGTGAAAACAAAAACCATTGTTCGTGAAAGTTAGTGATCCATGGATAGGTGCTATAGATGGTGGAGCAGGAAGAACGGTTTTCAAGAACTTTCTCCGTAAACATGATTGTAGTAACCGATTCGTTTTGAGTTTACGATTATGTTGTGACTGATGCATGAGTTCAAGACGTTTCCACATTGCATGAGCACTGGCTTCAAAGTCCAATTTTGAGTAAATGGAATTGGGAAGACCTAGAGTAATGAACCATACAGCTTGTTGATCAACAGCATATTGAGCTAGGTTAGAACCAGTCAGATCGTCATTAGTTTGTAGTTGAATGAACCCTATTGAGTCAGCAATGAATTTCATTTGATATGATCCTTCTTGAATGGATTTCAGGATGAGATCAGCTTGTGGACGACCGTTAACCCATTGTAAGAATCTTCGTTTCCAATCAGTGTATGTTCCAGGTAACAACATAGGAGGTCTTGTTTCATTACCAAAGAGCAAGACATGACGAGGGTCGGTGCATTGATGTTGTTGATAAGGAGAGTTTGAGTACGGTAGGTGAGACATGAATGGAGACTTGTGTGTAAATTGATCTTGTAGAAGGTATTAATGGTAAGCCAATTCTAGAAAATAATCACAAGTGTGTTCTCGAAACTTTGTAAGTTGAAATTCTCGAAGAGCAGTCAATAGTCCAAGTGTTCTCGAAAAACTTTGGGTGATCTCGAAAGTTTTGTGGGTTCTCGAAAAAATCAAAGTTCTCGATAAAATGATATTATCGAGAAGATTAGAAGAATTTTCAAAATCACAAAAGCTAATGGAGATTAACAATGTTCTCGAAAAATTGAAAATGATTTCGAAAAGTTCACAAGATTTCGAAAACAGAATATGATTTCGAAAAATCTGTGATGTTCTCGAAAGTTTTCAAGATTTCGAAAAGGTGTCCAAAATTTTCGAGATTATACAATAACGAAAATATCCAACGAGTCGAAGTGTTTTCTTTCTTATACAAGAGAGAAAAGCACTGAGTAAGCAACGGAAACACAAATGGAGCAACTTATAATGTTCTCGAAAGTTTGGGGTAGTGGGTTCTCGAAAGAAGGCTAACTTTTTGTTTTTGAATAAAGCACACCAAGAACGAGTTTTTAATCCAAGATTCTTGTACAACTAGCTTTAAAATGATGAAATCTTAAAGAAAGTTGCAAACTTTACAAT
>LBNU01028763.1:46199-60516 GCA_014162995.1 Artemisia annua | reverse complement strand
ATATATATATATATATATATATATATATATATATATATATATATATATATATATATATATATATATATATATATATATATATATATATATACTAGTTTTCAAAGCCCGGCCGATGGGCGGGCATGACTTATGAATATTGTTAGGTTATTTTTCTATAACGAAAGAAGGGTATTTAAATTACATTTTAAAACATATGTAATAATCATAGGAACTTTAATATGAGTTTAAGCAATTCAATATTATTTAATGTCGTAAAATTACATTTTAAAACTTGTGGTTTTCAAATGAGTAGCACACTTATGAATATCATTGATAAAAATAAGTTAATGAAAAATAAGCTATAAACAAACCAAATTTTTTATTGAATGCATTAAGAACGAAAAGAAATCAACCGTTATCGAATATTAGAGGAAAAAAAGTTTCACTATGTACACTTCCATATCCATCGTCATAGATACATTAAGCATAATAAACCGAGGAATTAAATGGGACATTTAATTGTTGGGAAAATTGTATAAAAATAAATTCAACTTGCCACTTTTTACTATTGTATGCGTTGAACTTTTTTTTCTCCTATTGTATACCCAAACTTTGTTAATCTTACTATTGTATACAAAAACTTTGTTAATCTTACTATTGTATCAGTACACAAACTTTGTTAATCTTACTATTGTATCAATAATTAGTGTGCTTATCAGTGCCACGTCATAAAACATGCGTATTATTAATACAATAGTAAGATTAACAGAGTTTCTGTATACAATAGGGAAAAAAAGTTCAATGCATACAATAGTAAAAAGTGGCAAGTTGAATGTATTTTTATCAATTATAGTTTTGTTCATCTAGCTTCAATGAGCTGCACATGTGAGTTAATAAAGAACAACTAAAAAAGTGAAGTAATAATCCAAAAAATTTGGCTAACTTTGTAAAGTCAAAAAGTGAATGCAATCCCTATACATCATTTTAACCTTTGAGATGATGATGAAGATTACAATGTTGGCTAGGGAGGAAGTGATTAGCGTCCTCGCAAGGCTGGGCAACTGGAGAGGAGTGCTAATGCAAATGCATTTCCAAACACATGATACCATGTAAAGTCCACGACTTGAAATTTAATCAAGTGGCGATTACCCATCTTCACTTCTTTAGCCATGATCTTTATAATACGAATTTTCTTCTGATAAAGTCTAAGTAGCAATTAAGGTACGAACTCTATCTCACACTACCTCTGTTGAGTGCCATTTGGCTACACAAACAATAAATCTAAAATCTAAAATTAGTACCTACAATCTACCCGTTTACCCATAAATGGATCGAGTTTGAAAAAACTAAAGTTAAAACAACATACCCGAGGTAGAATGATCTTTGATACATCCATGTAACGAAGTGAGTGTAATATAAACACCAGTTTTATCATGCTCTACCCATTGATCATCACCACGAGACTTGTTATCTTTGCTTATGCTGGTACCGTTTTTTTTATTTTTATTTTTATTTTTTATTTTTTTATTTTTTTTATTAACCTACTTTCTTCTGGCCCAAACAGCGGTTCACAACACGTTTGATCCATAATATGATGGTGTTCAATTGTTCACCCTTAGATTGCTCGGCCAAATCATTTAATATGACATCGCTGGATGAAGATTAGAGCCCAAAAATTTGAAGGGTGAAACGACGTCTATCTTGTAGCTGAAAACCATAATTCAGAAGTTGGCATATTTTACTATAGCGAAAAATGGTTTAAAAGTGTTCATGGTAACGTGGTAAAAAATTATTTATCATTAACAAAATTATTGATAGAAAATGAAGGGATAACATGGTAACTATAAGTAGCGGACTATTTACTAATTAATGGGGACATACCCACCCCATTAGTCTGAATTAAAAAGCATCGTTGAAATAAATAAGTTAACGAAAAATAAGATATAAAGGTACCAATTTTTATATTGAATGCATTAACATATGTTATGATGGAAATAATGATAACTTGGAATAGCTTTATGAAGGGCAGAGAGCCTTACGAATAGCATTGTAAAGATTAAGTTAATGAATATAAATTATAAACGTACCAAACTGTTTATTGAATTTCACATTTGCACTTCCAACTTAAATGCTTGTAGTTTGAGCTATAATCACCTAATGATCCTACTGTTGGGTTCTTGACCCCATTTTTTGCATTCTTGATTTGTGGTGTTGTAGGCACTTGTATTGCTTCACAATGACCACATGAATGACCTTCTTTGACATCTTGGTGGTCTTGATCCTATTTGACCTCTTAATATTGTCTTCTCATCCTCCACCTTCACAAAGACCAAAATATATTTAAGACATAAAATTAATATAAAACATTAACTTTTTAGTGAAGCTAAACTTGCAATAGCATTGTCTTACGTAGAATGGAGCTACATACTCAAACATAACTGTGATTATGCGAGTTTCTAAAAATAGATTTAAAAACATGGCACAAAGTATTCCTCATCCTCCTTTCTGATCTACTATAAAGCTTCAAAATAAATTATTATTTCCATATAGATCTTGTTGCTTTATATTTTGCTTGGTGATTAAGGACCTACTTTTCTCTAACTGGGTAATGCTCCAAATACAATTGTTCTTAGAAAAATTCAGTTTACCCGACGACATAACATACTTTTTCTTCCCAATAAACATCCATTGAAAATATGGAAGGGACAAACACAACTAAGAAAAATATCACAAAAAGAACTTGGTGTCTAATGAAAAAATATCACAAAAACATGCTTCAGTTAGATAAGGCCAGCACTTGATCAATTATTACTTTTAAAAGGTACTTCATCCGTCTCAAAAAGAGTGTCCACAAATAAAAAATAAACAAATTGAACTTTTAAAAGGTAGACCCATTTTCTTTATAGCCGATATTCTCCAAATTTTCCCTTAGACCCGTTATTAATAAAACAGAACCTTAATTGATCCCTTTTTAATATGATACAACTTCAGTTGACCTATCCACATGATAAGTATTTCGCGAGCCGAATTCCTTAAAGCAAACAAACTGAAAGCAAATCCACTCGCTACATTTCAAGTTATCGTAATTAATGTACTTAAAATAGATAATAGATCATGTTAAGCAATCTATTAAAGTCCAAGAGATTGTGCGTTACTGAACTAAGAAATGATGGCTAGGGAAAAGGATAATAGTAAAATTAAGAATATCATTTAAAGGTGTTACTACTTACTAATGTTAGTTGTAGTAACTAAAAGTAGTATATTTTTGTTGAATGTTGCTTCTGTTCCTACATATAGAAATTAAAAAATTATTTGCAAGATGGGATTCCTCTGCAAGAACACACAAATTCTTCTTAGGTGGTGTTGCAGAATTAGTTGCATTAAAACCTTTTCAATTCAGATTCAATGTTGTCCAAATAATGTGGGTATTTTTGTTATATATCAATGATGTAGTAGAGCAGGTACATAACTGATTTGCCAAAAGTCTTTCTCGCATAATTTTCATAATCTTCCTTAAGACATTAACTATTACATAAATTAAAAAAAATATTATTCACCTCAATTGTGGCAGTGTTGATAAGAGTTTCCCAAAAGCAACAATGCATAAGTGAGTTGCTTTGAGTCCAATGATGCAAGTAACGTGTCTCCAGTTTCTGGTAAAAGATACCTATACAAAAAGGTTGCACCTTAGAGGCATCGCATCCAGGACATACTTGTAGGCTTGTAGGATCAGATAACTTACTAGTAAGGAACACGATCCATAGAACGCTGGATCAAACCTAACAATCGAATCGTCTTCAAAGCTTTAGTCATTTCCGCATCAGGTTTCTACCTAAACAGAACGTCATAGATAAAGTTGACGTACGACCGACTGCACCGTAAGTGAAAAGCTTGCCAAAACAACATGGGAACCCTTTTTTATCAGCAACAAAACTAATGAATGCCTGTTACTTCAACGGCCCTGCACATTTCACGATCACCCAGGAGTATTTGCTTTTCAATAAATATCTAAGGAGCATGACAAACGTTACACTTATTATAAGACAAATCAGATAATTACTTACATGCGGACATTCAACGCTGGTTCCATGGTTTGCAGAAGGGGCAAGTAAATACAGTGTTGAGTTTGTCCTTCCACTTTCTAGGAGCAGGCTTTGATCTTGACTTCCACTTCCCAGTAGTTCAACTAAATATCCTAGAAGCAACCATGACAAAAACAAAATAATGAGACGCGTAAGTTCTCCTGAAATCTTAAATGTCACATGTAAATTTTAACTTGTTACGTAACATATTTCAGTGTCAGAAGAATTACTCTAAGTTAAATGACATCCATTTTTTTTCATGTGTTTGAAAATGCGAAACAATTCATTCCAAGGTGCAAAAAGAAAAATGTAGATGATGAAAGACGCATATAAGACAGATGGGAGTTCAGATCAGATCTGTACAAAGTTGCTACTCTATGACGTGTAGCACCCGCATGAGTGTCGACTAAAAGATTGACAGTCCGTATTTCCAATTTTCCAGAACCCGAAGTTAGTCCAATCTTATGCTTACTCATATCCAGTATTACTTGAAGAACTTTACTAATCAACACCAATACCCATTCTGTGCGAGTTACAGTCTTTTATTGGGAAATTTTCTAAACTGCGATCAAAGACCTCATATATGACCAAGGCTTCGAAAGCTTCCGCACCTTCCCTTTATCAGGAAGATTATTCAAAAAGCACTTATTACCATCAGAGAATAGGAATTTCTAATATAAATACGCTTTTAATAAACAGAAAAGAAATTGACCATTTTAACTCAACCCAACCTGTTTTGAGCCATACCAAAACGTTACCCAATTTGCGCTGAATGTAGCATAGTTCAATTCTGAACATGTTGCAACATATATATTTATCATCATTATCGCAATAATCTCAAGATTGACTCATCTCAATGATGAAACTTTAGTCACACTACTCTATTTCACCCATTTTATGTGTTATATCAAGCATCATCACCATATCTGACATAAACTCCGAACTCATCTTACTCTTGAAACTTTAGTCACATTATTGTTATTAAAGACACAACCTTAGTCATATAGATGTTCCTATTGTACCATCATCAAAATAGACTTAAAGTACAATTGATATATACTTCGAATGAGTTGTGTAATAATGGAACAAAAAATAATTTTAATAAGATTGGTTGCTAATCCAATCAGTTGCTTTTCATGTGGCTCCGATAGTCACGACAACATGATTCCTGACATAAATCCTAGCTAGTCTCTCAACAGGTGTAAGCATCGTTGGACTAAACATGTCATCCTATATATCATTTTTTTCATCAAGCTCTTGGACCTTCTTAGAAATCATATTCTTTAACTTGGCAATTCTAAACACTTTAGGATAGGGTCGTTTGAGGTTATATATGTCACATCTCTAGTGGTTAAAGGAGCTAAAAGAACTTTTTCAGATGCGTAGGCATATCACATCAAATGCACTTTGGCATCATGGGGCAATCAACAGAGATCTCAATACTTGGGATGACTCTGAATGTTTTCTCCTTGTAAGATTCAGAAATAGTATCTTGGATTACAGAGGACTCAACTTTAAATATACACCATGGACTCGACTTTAAATATACACCCTTTGGAGCTGGAAGGAGAATACGACCCAGAATATCATTTGGATTATCAAATATTTAGCTTCCAATGCCAATCAAAAGGTTGACAAAAATTCGAAAAGCAATTACTTTCCAATGCTGTTAGGTCACCATTTTGTAACATAGAATCATATAATCTTTAGAGAGAGAAAGAAAGAAGAGAGAGAGAGAGTGGATGGAACTCTAGTGTGTGTAAATGAAAGACTATGAATTACTAAGAGAACCAACACCCTCAAAGGAGGGTTACACGAGTATTTATACTCCATGTCTAGGGTGGCTTACATCTTTACCATATTAGCACTATTGCCCCTAGACTTAAACAAAACATGTAAACCTCACATGATTACATGAAAACATAAATATAACTAAACTTAATAATTGTTTAAAGCAACCTATTACAAAACTTAATGACCGACACTTTATATTAATGAAATGTGTTCCTAACAATCTCCCCCTAAGGGTCGGTCATCAAAGGTTGTGTGACGTCATCATCTTTGTCTTTCATCTTTGACATTTATAGCACTAGACGTCTTCAAAAAAATGGTTAGATAGATAGTGATTCTTTGTTCAACATGCATGGTTCATCGTTGTTGTGGAAGTGAAATCATTATGAAGTTGTCTGCCATTCGTCACTTTATCGCCTTTGGTGGTAGTACGCCACTCCAACATGCGCATACGTCTTTGAACTTTGTGATTCATATTTATGCTATTCCCTTTCGTTCACTTTGATCTTAGTATCATAACTTTGTAGATTCCTCTCTTTGATGTAGAGTCTTTCTTTGAGCTTTGTGATGCATAGATTGTTGGGGGAGCTTTCATAGACATATTGACGTAGGTATGAGCATGTGGAATCTTTCGCCATGGAGATGATGTGAGCTGCATGAAAACTGTTAGTTATAAACAACCGGTACTAACAGGTTCGGAATTAGAGATTGTCAACAGCATAGTGTGAAGACTCCTTCTAACCCTTACCAAGACCGTTCCCATATCCGATGCCCTCAAAAGAGCTTACAAGACCTACCGAAGTAGATCAACGATTGGGTGAGTCGCTGGAGATCACCCCACGACTGTAGACCGTTATGGTACACCACCGCGAGCACTAAGCGTAACTCACAAGGAGTTACCGAAGTGACCTGCTGTCAGGGCTGTTTGATGTTGACCCTGGCAGGATTTCCGTTCAATCATTGAGAAATACATAAGTGATTCCTCTCATAAACATTCTTGGCAGATTGCTAAGATCTGCGTAGGACTCGATAATATACACTTAGTGTCCAATGATGAAAGACACTTAGTGTAAAAGTATTATATGTTCCTAAGAGATCTTATATGTTATCTCATGGCTCTAGACTCGATAAGTGCACATTTGGTTTCCTATGCGGAGGCATCGAGCAGAGGGCCTCCTGTTTCAATATCAACCATCTCTAATAGACGGTCGATAGGTTACACTGGTTCCCTGTGAGAATGAAACAAGTATCTTTTGAGAGATACTTGAGTGGCTAGAAGGTTTAGGTGCAATGCGTCACTGGGTCCATGACGTCTTGTCTTCAATACCGGCGTTGTCTAAGCAACTACCAGTAGCATATGAATTGTACCCGGTGTCTGCCCTAAGGTTGAACAAATGGAGGGCTATTTCTTTTCACCCTTTTCATTGCTTTTCTTTTTAATTCTTCAACCCCTTCTTTCCCTTTCATTCTTGTCTCCTTTTTTCATATTATACCTAAGGACTTCTATTTCTATCTATTGGGAGTGTCCTTGGGTAGATCCCTCCGGTTTTGGCGGATCATAGGACGGTTTTCCTAACCTTAGTCACCTTATACCACCATGACTATCCTATTATTGCCAAGAAATCAAATGTTTAAAGTTCTCCTCAAAGTGTTTATCATAATGAAACATGTTTTTGTTGACACTTTGAGGGTTTTGATGTCATTTTAAAGGACTCCCCCTTCACATGTGCTCAAATGTAGATTTTGAAATTTGCACATGCAGGAGGAGTAAGCACTTATTGAGTTGATCCATTCTGAATAGACAATCCCCCGAGTGACACGTTTACGTTGTATAGTTAAAGAGATCCATTGTCGGCTTTTAGGTGACAACTAACTCTAATAACTACCTTGAAGTTGTTAACACTTCTTGAAAAGAAGGCTAGACCCGTCATAGTTCATGTCTAATCAGAGTTTCTCGAATTGGTACTTTCTACTTGGACATAGTCCTTTCAATTAAGACACGTAAGTTTCGTCAATTCGAGGGTGATATCTGGGTCGAGCTCGCACGAGATCTTATTACTTTAAACATCCAATCCATCATATTTTAATCACTTTTTCTTATTCTCCCCCTCAAAAATAGCATCTAGATGTTGTTTTTGAGAAACTTTTGATTAAAATATGTCTTTTGAGTCTTATGGGGAGAATACAACGAGAACATTTGTTTTGTTTTTGAACAAGGAGTTTGCAAGTACTGATGCGTACTTGCAAGTACTGATGCGTACTTGAAAAGTAAGAAGCTTTCGCTCCTTATTTCAGGATTGAGGCACTGATGCGTACCACAGGGTCCTTTCATTACAAGAACGGATTGTACACTGTTATGTGTGCACAAACCATAGTAATAAGATATAGAAATATGATAATGAGAATTAAACAATGATGTACCAAAAGATGAGCAATCAGAGCAACGGTTCCTCAGGACGACGGTAAGTGAGAATGTTCGGAGGTGCCCTTCCTCCAACCAAGCTTTCCATTGTTCGAATGTGATTCCTGAACTTCAAACATTGGTCGATCCTATCCATGAACTTGAGAGCGTCTCTGACATCATCCCATGTCCAACCCCTTTTGATTCCTTGATCATAATTCTTGAGTCTTTCATCTAGCTGAAATCTGACTAACTTGAGCGTCTGATCTCCAAACTTGTGAGTTTCATCATATCTCAAGAATTTCTCAGCACCGCCTTGGGTGAAGACAACCCGAAATGGTTTTCCAACGAACGAGCAAGGTTTCTTTCTCGAGAATCCTGGCATTTTCATTTGTGGAGCAGTGAAGTTGAGAGAGGTTTGATAGCTTTCGACTCCTAATTGTGCGTCTTCAACCCTTGCTTGGATGATGCGTTGACGAGCAAAAATTAGAAGTGAGTTGATGAGGTCATATTGAAGGTTGCCTGGTAGATTTTGAACTTTGCCTTGAACCTTGAGTACATACATATCTTCGATGTCCTTTGGATTCAATCGATGATAGTCAACTTCACTGAATGAGTACTCTTTGTCATCACTCCTTCGGACCACAATTTTGTCGAGAAAGTTGTATCCAAATCTCTTTTCAGTTTCAGGAATATTTGTAATGCCAAGTATTCGGTGGTTAGAGTACGGCTTGCCTTTTGACTTGAACGTTAATTTCCATTTGTAAAACCATTTTCTCATCTCTGGCCAGTGAAGAATACCCATAGTTGCTTCAACATTGTACTTTGAAACTGATGTAGAGTATAAACCCTTCATTTGTTCTTCAAGATCATCGATGATATAGGATGCAGCTTTGAATTTGGTGAGAGATGTAGCATAACGGTGTGTTGGATCGGTGTTGCCATGAATGAGGTACTTGAGATCGTTGTTGAAGAAATACTCTTTCGGAATCTTTGGATAGTTGGGAGGAGCAATGAGAGGTAAAGGTTGGGAGAGATCTTGAAACTTGAAATCAGGATCATTTCCAGGATAGATTCTATCCCATGAAGGCCTCTTTTCCCATGTAATATTCTCTGACAAAGCACGTGCACATTCTTCAACATTGTATTCAAATTCAAGTTCAGATGTGGTGCAAGTCTTGAATTGAGTGAACCCTGCCTTTCGAATCTCCACTAAGTTAGAGAGTAGAAGTTTCTGGGTTTTCATTATCTTCTTGATTCGTTTAGTGAACCCTATTATAGATCCTTCTGTGGGTTCTTCTGATTCAGGAACATCAGGGTGAGCATCGACCATTTCATCAAACCAGTTGTAAGTTGTAGCTGATGGGTTAATCCATTCTGGAGGTGGTACTGCTTGAGCTTCTGTTGGTGGTTCCGTGACGTTGGCAGGTAGCTCTTGAGGGATTTCAAATCCTGGATCTGGAGCATCCAATTCCTCAGCTTCTTCCATTTGTACATCAGCTGCAGAATGTGTCGGGACTTCATTAGTTGCATGAGTACTTGTTCCAGCTGTCTGATGTCTAGATGTAGAGTCATGCATTCTTTTACGCTTTTCTTTCGGTTGAGAAGGATCATCTGGATCAGAGTCTTCATGACGACGCTTGGAAGACTTAGTACGCTTGCAAGGTTCATCCTTCTTAGCAGCCCTTTTTATTGAGTTGATTAAAGCCTTTTTCAATTCTTTCTCACTTGGATCATTCATGATTGCTTCCAACAGCTTTCCCTTAAGATCACTAGCAGATGGTGTAGGTGGTAGAGTCTAAACCTTTGTGTAACAATCCTTTCAAGATTAGCTTCAACGTATTGTTCCACAGTTGCAGGGAGTTGGTTACGAACAACTTTTCTCACTTCACCTGGTAGTCTATCCTTAACTCTGTCAGCTACAGCTTCATCGATGTTGTAAACCTTGAATTGTTCAAGATCTTTCTGTTGTGATGAGACTTTCCTTTGTAGATCTTTCAGTTGTAGTTGTAATGACTTCAACAGACTTGGATGAACTTGTGATTCTTGGGTTTGCTGAGGATGAAGTGGTTGTGGTATTGAGGGTTGATCCTGAGATGGAGTATCATGAGATTGTTGTTGTGGTGCAGCAAAAGTAACTATCTCTTGAGATCCGATGATATCTACCGTTGTGTCATCTGTTTCTTGATCTTTAGTCTGATCATCATTGGCATTGCTGGTCTCATTATCACTTTCTTCTGTATCAGATTCTTCATCGGTGTTATTTTCTTCATCACTTAGTTCTTTAACTCTTTCATCACTGCTATCTGTATCACTTTCTGATTCTACATTGACAGCTTCAGTATCATCCTTATCTTTTTCACTGTCAGAAGATTGCTTCTCAGAACTGGAGGACACTTCACTCTTATCATAGTCGTCTGAATGATCATCTGAATTAACCTTTTCATGATCAGATTCGGATAGTGTTTGAGAGCCGGATTCCTCAGACTTATCTTCATCTTCTTCCTCAGATGACTGATCCTCTGTTTCGAGAGTTTTGGAGCCAGACCCTTCACTTTCTTCCTTCGCTTGGCTAGGCTTTCCTCTTCTGTGCATTTACTTTCTTGTAGAACAAATTGTAGTTGTTCATCTTCTTCAGATTCGGATAAAGGTGGAGATCCAGCTTCTTCCTCCTGAGGTTGTTTGCCTTTGCCTTTTGTGTCTTTAGTTCTTTTGACAGTAGCTTCTACAGATTCCTCTTCAATCGGTTCATCACGAAGGGTAAGGTTCCTTTTGGGTTGACGTGTAACTTTCTTTGATCTATGCTTTGGAATCTTGAAAGTCTTTTCAGTACCCTTAGAAGTATCTTTGATTTTTGGGGAATTTAACCCGACAGAGTCATTCTTTTGGGCATTGTCATAGACTTTATAAGCATCAGTGTTACGAACAGTTTCTGATAAAAGAATGTCAGGAATTCTCATTCCTTGTTTCGTAGTGCTAGTCTTGTGGATTCTGGCAGAAGTGTACATCAGATCCATGGCAGGTGTGTGTTTCTTGTCTTGCGGTCTGGGATCAATATCAGGATTCTTATGCATGAAGTGCCCAATGAGATACTTGGTGAATCGAGAAAATGGGATTTTCTTTGTTGGTGAGTGTTTGAACCGTTGGGCATGATGAGTCATATCTTCCCAAATAATTTGAGCAAATTCAATCGGTGCCATTTTGACAATCCCCCAGTAAAACTGCATAATTTCCAAAGATGGGTGTTCATGTCCGGTTTCTTTGCCAGTAACACAGTTGGTGAGGATGGAGTATAGAGTGAGCCATGGTTGTGGTATGAATTTCCTGTTGATCTTGGATAGAACGGTGAGTTCGGACTTTGATTCATCATAACCAAGTTCTCGTAGAAATCTGAAAATCACTGACAAAGAAGGACGTGGAGTGAACTTCTTGAAATTTCTAGACCCTTCAGCTNATCTTCCCAAATAATTTGAGAAAATTCAATCGGTGCCATTTTGACAACCCCCCAGTAAAACTGCATAATTGCCAAAGATGGGTGTTCATGTCCGGTTTCTTTGCCAGTAACACAGTTGGTGAGGATGGAGTATAGAGTGAGCCATGGTTGTGGTATGAATTTCCTGTTGATCTTGGATAGAACGGTGAGTTCGAACTTTGATTCATCATAACCAAGTTCTCGTAGAAATCTGAAAATCACTGACAAAGAAGGACGTGGAGTGAACTTCTTGAAATTTCTAGACCCTTCAGCTGGTAAACCAAGAACAGCGCGTAGTGTTGCAACATTAAACTGAATGTCTTTGTGATCAAGATGAACCCCCATTGTTTTTCCGTCCTTGCTGACATCAACAGATTTCCAGAATTGTGTCAAATAAACCTCAGGTACGGAGCATTAACAAGTAAGTAGTGGTCGTATGTAATGGTGTTGTAGAATCTCCACAATGATTTGACATGTTGGATGACATGGGAGTTTCCCTAGATCAACTTTCAGATTTGACTTTGCGATGTTCCTTTCATCTCCTTGAATGAGCTCGTGTCTAGGTGTGGTTCCTTGAGACATTATGGTACATGAAATACACCAATACAAGCGACAAACACAATATAGTGATGTATCTGTTAGTTTCCATGTTGTCATCTTAGATGAGATTAGTGTGACCAAAGATTAATGAAACGAAAAATCATGCACAACTAACAATCATCAAGGCAACGAAGACCACATACAACAAATTATGCACATATAGGTGAAAGATAAGTTAACTCAAAACATACAAAACCAATCACTTATATAAACACCATACTTGATAGATTTTTAAAATTTTGGGCAGAGTTTCGTTACTTATAAGTCACAAGAAAAGAACCCATACTCGATGGTTCTTATGGTACACTCCATACTCGGAGACAAATCGACAAATCAAGCATATATGATGAAAACATATAGAACATACTCGATACCTCTACATACATACATATTCGACATCCAAATACCATACTCGACAATCCCACAAAGTCATACTCGATAGTAGCAAATAATCCATACTCGAAAAAAAAATTCCATACTCGACAATGTAGAACAATACTCGATAGCAGTCTGGATACATACTCGATAATGGTCACAAATGCATATCATACTCGATAATAAATGCATCATCCTTGATAATACATGAGTACCATACTCGATAAATGGCAGATCATACTCTTTTTTTGGGTAAAAGGGTTAATTCACCCCGGCAAAATTCATTACACCAAAAAGCGTTGAAGTACATAGGATAAGGGTGACTTCCCTCATCTCAGTCCCTAAGGACACTTACAGACTCTCATATAAGAATGACACGCCATTCTTATAACATACATTGAACATAAACATACATTGAACATAAACTACAACGACTATAAAAAAACACAAATTAAATGCATAATTCCATGAATCTTCAAATCGTCATAGTAGTCCAAACTCCATAATCATCTTCATAGTCCCACAAGCCATGCTTCAAAAGAATCAGAATTAGAGCACCTATGTGACAACCAAGAGATGAACATACAGCTGACACAGTACACAAAGCGGGAAGGCGCCGCCGATGAGGGAACACCACCCACAACACCTCAAAGACATTCCATAGGGTCCAAACCCTAATATCCATCGAATTAGAGAGCTCAGCTTCAATCCCAAGTATTAAAATAGAGCTAAAATGAAATCGAGACACCCATAAAACGATCCATAGCAAAAAGAATTACTATTAATCGAGTAAGGATTTTTGAATAAGATACCCGAGAAACTAACTTACAGGTGTATACCAATCAGAAACCCACCATAGTAGACTTGGAATCTTAAAATCATCCTCGATTGGAAGCACGGTTCACAATGTTTCATACATCGTTTGGTGAGGGGGACTCTTAAAAACCACGGATAGAGCAGTCAAGTAAACTCGCTCCTAACAGCGTACGTTGAAGATGCTCAACTGAAACTCCAGTAAGAAGAACCAACAAGCACATATAAATCAACACAAATCCACTCAATAGCAGCTCCACCACCAAAACTCACAATCCAAGGCAAACAACCGTGCTTCACAACTAGTTCTAGACGATAATAAGGTATGAACATCCATACGATCTTGCAACCTAATAATGTGTTTAATGAACACAAACCACCAGCATGAACCCAGACTAACATCACAAGACCATAAGCTTAATCGAATTTCATAATCAGTTTGCTGGTGATATCAAATTAGGGGTTTGAAACAAGACCCTCACTAAACTTGACTTCCCTTATCGCGAACTATAACATCCAGCGAACTAGTTCATGTTTTTGTAGTGAATGGAATCAACAAACGACAACCCAAAAGTTATACCAATGATTCGTATACAAAAAGGTTCACATCATCATGACCAGCACGAACTATCAACAACCCGTAAACCAGCAAGCTAATGATGTCCCAGCAGCTAAGGAAGACAAGAAAACTATCTCGTCATTACCAGTTTAATGCCCAGCCGTCCAAACATCAAGAGGATCACCAGCAAACACCCAACAATAAAGAACCATAATGGATGCACAAGTTTTCTGTAAAGTTACTCA
>LBNU01028763.1:30338-41404 GCA_014162995.1 Artemisia annua | reverse complement strand
GTTTCGTAAGCGTGTTGGAGATATCGGAAGTCGTTGTTGAAGAAGTGTCTGTAAGGGATCTTTGGTCTATCTGGAAAGCCTAGTAGAGGCAACGGTTTTGTCCAATCTGTGAAGTAAGGTGTCTTCTTTTCTGTGTCGACATTTGATTCAGGGTTGAGCCAGTCGAATGAGCCGGATAATGCGCAGGCTATGTTCTCCATATGGTAATCAAGTTCGACTTTATTTCCTGACCTTTTCTTCAGAAAGTCCGTAGCTTCATGGTTGATCCTTCTCAGTTCTGCTTTTGACAACCGTTCAACTTGAAGACCCGACATAATACTCTGAGTCATCTGCAAAGTATTTCCAGGAATTGGTTCTTCAGTCTCAAGTGATGGTTGTGCTTTGATCATTTCGGTCAACCAATCAGAGTTAGGAGCTTCGTCCACATCTAGCCATGAGAAGTGAGTGGTCTTTTGCTTCTTTTTCTTTGACTTTGACGATTGCTTCTTCTCTTTAGTCTTGGTTGTAGATGATGGACCAACTTGAGATTCAGGAATTTCTAATTTGGGAATTGCTGATTCTGGTTCTTCCTGAGTATCAGCTGGTTGAAACAAGACTTGTTCTTCTGATTGTGTCGGACCGGAGCCGGATGCTGGAGCTTGTTGTTTGGAAGGAGGAGCCTTGGAAGTCTTGTGCGGCTGTTGTGAAGAGGATGGTCCTTTTGATTTCTTTGACTTCTTGCTTTTAGGATCAGAATCAGGATCATCATCTTTCCTTGGTCGTTTGTGCTTGCCGGCTGCTTCCTTGCATGATTCTTTCGAGGCAATGGCTTGAAGTGCCTCGAACATTGTTGACTCTTCAGGAGTTTTGTCCTCCTTATTCCTTAGCTTTGCAGCTAACAGGGCTTGAAGTTGTTCAGTTGAGAGTGCATCTGGAGATGGAGGAGCTCTGTTGGTGCGAAGGTAGAAAGGAGTAGACTCAAGCATACGCTCGATGCTGTGCTTGATCCTGGAGTTCAGCTTTGTACGAATCGGCTCTATATGTTCAGACACAGCTGGTGTAGCAATTGCAGCAAGATTATCATGAAGATATTCATTGGTGTATTCCTTGATCATCCCACCCATGTCAGCAAACATAAGCTTGTCGACAAGTGCTTTTGCTTCCTGAAAATCTTTGACTTGTGAAGTCAAAGTTTTGACCTGTTGTGAGAGCAGTTGGACTTGGTCATTAAGGTCTCCAGTTTGATGTTGTGTCTCCTTCCTTTTCTTCCTTGCCAAATCAAAAGCTTTCTTGATCCGTTTTGATGCTGTCAATGATGCTTTGCCTCCCTTCCGTTTCTTGATTGATTTGCTTTTGGATGTTTTCTTTGTTGGTGGTGGTGAAGAGTGATGTGATGATGATGATGAAGATGATTCATGCTCTGGTTCTGATGGAGGAGGTGAGGGATCCCTTGGAGGTGTGCCTGATGGAGTCGGGGGATTCTTTGAAGATGAGTGCGGAGGACTGTTGATATATTGATCAGTGTCAATGAGTTCTTCGTCTTGATCGAGTCCACGAAGCAATCAATCCGTCTCTTCTTTAGCTTTCCTCTTGATTTCCTCATCTCTCTGAACTTTAGCAACGAATTCAGGTGTGATGTACTCTGTCTGCTCTTGCTCATTATCTTCCTCTGTAGCTTCTTCCATGATGGTGTTCCCTTCAGGGTCACGTTGTTCAGTTTCAGTCTGAGGAACTACAGTGCTACTAGAGCCAGCCTCATGTCCTTGAGGATTAATCGGTGTTTGATGAGGTTGTGGATGTTGGAGATTAAGTAGTACAGCTGCCCTGAAATCTTTCTCTTCCTGCTTCTTTTCAACCCTGGTGTCGACAATGATACTCTTGAGTTTACGTTTATCAACCAGTGGCTCTGCAGTTGGTTCATCTTCTGCTTCTTCATCACGAATAGCATCACTCGGTTCATTAATGGTAATACCCGTACCTCTTCTTTGTTCTTGCTCGGCAGTTTCCTTGCTTAATTGTTTTGTCAGTTCAAGCCCTGGAAATTCCTCTTCTTCATCTTCTTTGTCATCCTGAGCCTTTGTCCTTCTTTCATAATCTTCTTCGTCATCTGATTTAGAGCCGAACTCAGATTCGGTTTCCGTTTCAGATGATGAAGCTGATGGTTCATCTTGTGGAATCTGCTTTGGAGCAGCTTTCCTTCTTGGTCTGGTGGGTGGCTTTTGGGCAGTCTTTGGTTGTTGTGTGGTAGTGGTACTGCTAGAGCTTCCAGACTTGCCACCCCTCCTGCTTCGGGTTTGAACAATTGAAGCTGGTTCTTCTTTTTTCTCAGTGTAACCAACTCTCCCAGCTTTGAATGCTTTGTCATAAATCTTGTAGTTCTGAGTCTTTCTGATTTCTTCATCCAAGAAATGATCAGGGATTCTCATTCCTTTTGTCCTTGGAACGAATCTGATGGACTTGACGAAGGAAATCCTGGGATCTTTGTTGAATATGTCCTTTGGTTCAGTCCTGTCGTGCATCCTCTTGATATAGTCAGGGGTTTTCTCACAGAAGTATTCGATGAGCAATTTTGTGAATCTAATGAACGGAATCACGGTCCTGTCACGGTCAGTCTGAATGTGATGGATCATGTCGCTCATTATGGGTGCAGCAAAGTCAATAGGTTTCATTGTCATCATTCCCCATAATACTTGCATGTGCTCTAATCTTGGATGCTCATGACCACTCCTTCTTCCAGCAATGGATCTGACAATCAACATGTAGAAAGTTCTCCATGGTTGAGGCAGATATTTGACATTGAACTTTGAAAGTTTTGTGAGTGATTCATTATCAGGAATGTCATATCCTAGATCAATGAAATAGTCAAGGATTTCCAGTTCGGTCAACATCGGATGAAATTCAGTAGGAGTCGGTAACATAAGAACTGTGCGAAGAACATCAAGATCAACTGTGTATCTTTGTCGATCCAGCTCGACAGTAAATGATTCGTCGTCCAAATTCGTCTTAGCCGTGTACCAGAACTGATGAATGTAGAAAGTTGGTATTGATGTAGACTTTGTAAGCATGGGCTTGCAGGGATGAGCCAGTAGTATGTCCTTGACAATCTTGCATGTGTCTTCTGGAATACTGAGTTTGTTGAAGTCAATGCGAAGATTGTTTTGGTCAATTAAGATATTGTAGTCTGCAGGGAGGACTTCACCAAGTGCAAGTAGAGGTAGGTTCTGTTGTTGTGGGACTGATTTTGTGTGTTGAGCCATTGTGTTCTGAAAGTGTCATGTCATTAGTCCGAGTTCACGTTTGATATTCAAAGACATATATGTTGTATTCATGGTTCAGTTAATTAATATGTGATTAATGACGGTATTATTATTTAACATGTAACTTAGATGATTTATCATTTAAAGCACATACGTCTTTTGGCAACATGTTTAATAACACAATACAATCACAAGTTAATGAACATTATTACAATACACATATTCATGAGGATTCATCCAATATACAAGTTTTCGAAAAAATAACAATCACTTGAATACTCAAAAATACGTTACACATGATCTCTAAGATAATACAAACAATGTTTTCTAAAACTATTACTAATGAAGATCTCAAAAATTTTGGTGCAAGAAAGATCTCGATAACTTTCCATAAGAAAGATCTCGACAACTTCAATGGACTAAAGTTTTCGAAAACTTTGCAGCAAAGTTTTCTCGAAAACATGGCATGTAAAAGATCTCGAAAGTTTTGTTAAAAAAGATCTCGATAACTTTTGTTAAGAAAAGTTCTCGATAACTTTTGACAAGAAAAGTTCTCGATAACTTTTGTTAATAAAAGTTCTTGATAACTCAAGGATTTCGAAAAATATTTTTCGAAAAATTTTATTGAGAGATTTCGAAAGTTTTCTCAATTTTCTCGATAACTACTGTTGTGAAAAGATTTCGAAAACATTTTAAAAGATCTCGATAAAATCTTTGAAAAAGATTTCGAAACTTTTTCTCGAAAATTCTTATACAAGAATTTTCGAATTCCTTTGTAGACATACGTTTTGAAGATTTTGTTGAATCCTTGAACGTAACTTGATGAATAAAGTGTATTAAGACAGTTAGAAACACATCATCTATGAATACAAAAAGATTTCGAAAGTTTTCAAGACCCTAAATTATCTAGAAATTTTCCACAATAAATCATGAAGTAATATTAATGAATTACAACAATTAACACATATGGGAACATGTTAAAGCAGTTTAATTGGACTCAATAACACCACAACGAAAAGCCCCAATACAACGAAGAACCCTAACTTTCTAGATCATGCAATCTGAAGGATTGGAACAATTAATAGGCATAAACATGATACATACACTTAAACTAACATATCCCACCATTAATATACACAAAAACAACACTCAAACACAAAACCCTAATTCTAACGCAAACCCTATTTTCGAAATCAATTCAAACGTGAAAACTGTTGTGTTTAGGGAATAGGGACATGATTATATGATGTTTAGTGACAAAAGCCCTATGATTTCTAAACCTAAAACACATTTATACGTAAGAATCATGATTATCGAAAACCCTAGTTCTATGAATCGTAATTACTAGAAATCTAGCCATCAAAAACGTAATTGGTAAAAAACCATTTGTTAAAATGAGCCAAAGATCAAGAATTCACTTACGGTTTGAAGATTATGAACACGGGTTTGTAGATTGAATTTGAGTCGTGTGATATGTAAAGAGGGTGTTTGTTTTTTATTTTTGTTTATGTGAAAATAAAAAACAGGGGGGGGTGTTTGTTTTGTTAAAGTTTTTTAAAACTTTTTGACAACTTGGCAAATTTAGTCCCTAGACTACAAACTAAACCATATAACAAGTCCTAATATTATTATTAACGGTAATGGCAGTTAAGGGTAAAGACATACTAGGCTAACAAAGAAGTAAAAAGGTAAAAGAAATGATACGAGAGATAACCTTTGACGTTCCACTAATATTAGATAACATCATAACTTTTAGAAATATGCAAGTACATATGTTTGAACAAGATTTTTGAAATATTAAAGAACATTCCTCCTCAACACTTGGTGTGGTAATATTGAAATTTTGATAAACCAAAGTGTTGACGAAGATTGTGTACATGCATATGAAAAACAAAAGAAAATAAAATAAAGGTAAATAAAATGTAACATCTTTTTGGTATTTTTGAAGATTTTTAGATTTTGTATTTTTGTTTTTGATAAATATTTACAAAAATAATTTTGGTATTTGACTCAGTTAATTATTTTCAAGAAAAGATTTTAGATCATCTGGAGACAAACACCGCATACCAATCAGGTGGACCAGTACAGCAAACCTTGATGGAGCTAAAGGTTTTGTGAACAAATCTGCCAGTTGGTATTCAGTACCCAAAAAATATAACTCAATTGTACCCTTTTCAACATGCTCCTTGATGAAGTGATAACGGAGATCAATGTGCTTAGACTTTGAATGCAGAACTGTGTTGCATGAGATTGCTATCGCACTTTTCGAATCACAATACATTGGAATCTTGTTGAATAAGTAACCGTAGTCCATTAGTTGTGTACGCATCCAAATGACTTGTGCACAAGAGGCAGACATGGCAACGTATTCAGCTTCTGTAGATGAAAGTGAGGTGCAATCCTGCTTCTTTGATTGCCAAGACACGAGTTTATCTCCTAGAAACTACAAACCACCAGAATTACTTTTGCGTGTATCCATACACCCTGCATGATCAGTGTCTGAAAAAGCTATTAGTTCAAAACCGGAATCCTTCGGATACCAGATCCCCAAGTTAATGGTTCCCTTTACGTATCGAAGGATTCTCTTAGCCTCATTGAGGTGACGTTCAGTAGGACTGGACTGATAGCGAGAGCAAATAAATACAGCAAATACAATATCCGGTCTACTAGCGGTGAGATATATTAGTGACCCAATAATACTTCGGTACTTTGTGGGGTCAACTGGTTTCCCATTTGGATCCGCATCTAACTTTGTTGTGTTAGCCATAGGAGTATTGTAAGTATCAGTACTAGTCATTCCATGTTTCTTAATTATCTCAAGAGCATATTTGGACTGATTTAGGAAAATTCCACGGGGAGACTGATGAACTTGTAGTCCCAAAAAGAACGCAAGTTCACCCATCATTGACATTTCAAAATTTTGTTTCATTAATCTGGCAAAAGCGTTTGAGTACTTTTTGTTTGTAGAGCCAAAAATAATGTCATCGACATATATTTGCAAAATTAAAACATCTTCCCCGTGTTTTTGAATAAACAAAGTTGGATCTAGTAAACCTTTAGTAAAAGAATTAGCAAGCAAGAAAGCAGTAAGTTTATCATACCACGCCCTGGGGGCTTGTTTGAGACCATAGAGAGCCTTCTTAAGTCGGTAGACATGATTTGGGTGCTCTGGGTCGACAAATCCCTCTGGCTGACTAACGTATACCTCCTCACGTAGTTGACCGTTCAGAAATGCAGTTTTCACATCCATTTGATAAACGACCATGTTTTTGTGAGCAGCGTATGCTAAAAATATTCGAACAGCTTCGAGTCTAGCCACTGGTGCAAAAGATTCCTCAAAGTCAATTCCTTCCTCTTGAGTATATCCTTTAGCTACCAAACGTGATTTGTTACGAATAACATTGCCTTCTGCGTCCAACTTGTTTTTCCAAATCCATTTTAGCCCAATGACATAAAATCCATCCGGTCGTTCAACTAATTCCCAAACTTCAAGACGTTTGAATTGGTTGAATTCCTCTTGCATTGATTCAATCCAGTTGTCGTAAGTGAGAGCTTCTTTAATATTTTTCGGTTCTTCATGACTAACTGTTAGAGCATAAATGCAATGTTCGGCATCGGAGTGAAGTTTTTGTCTAGTCATAACTGGAGCTGTTGGATGACCAATAATGTTGACAATTGGATGGTCACGAGTCCAATGATGTGTTGAAGGGTGAGGGTTATGAAACTGCTGCATATTAGTTGGTTCCAAGTTGCGTGTTGACGACTCAGCAATATCAGAAAGGTTCGGAGTCGGAGCAAACGGATTGAAGAACGCATTTGGATCATAATTTGCAGGTTCGGGTACTTGTTGTTGGTTCAGATCTTCAGTTGGGTTGTCGGTGTTGGAAGCGGTTTGTTCTTCTATTGTTGGTGATTCAGTCGGGGGTGCATCGGGTGTTACTATTGTAGTTGTAGTAACCGTTGTATCAGGTACTTGAATATTATCAGGTTGAGCAGCGGAACTAGTGGATACATCTGGTGCACGTGTCTCAAATGAATCATCGAACAAAGGAGAAAACAATGTTTCCAATTCTCGACGAGTTAGTGACAACGGTTCAGCTGAAGAATCTGGAAAGTTTAGACGGTTGGTTGCGGGTCCTAAGCTGTTTTGCTCAGAAGCCATTTCTGTGAGCTCATCGAAATTAGCATGGATAGTCTCCTGAATCTCTCTAGTACGACGGTTGTAGATTCTAAAACCTTTGGAGTTTTCACAATATCCAATGAAGATACCGACGTCAGCCTTTGCCTTAAGCTTTCCAAGATCATCACGATCATTATTCGGATAACAAAGAGATCCAAATACATGAAAGTGTTGTATGTTGGGCTTTCGTTTGTGAACAATTTCATACGGTGTGACTTTGTGACGTTTATTGATCATACAACGATTTTGGGTGTAACATGCGGTAGAGACGGCTTCTGCCCAAAGATAATCTGGTAATTGAGCATTAATGAGCATCGTTCGTGCGGCTTCCACTAACGTCCTGTTGCGTCTTTCGACCACTCCATTTTGTTCGGGAGTCCGTGCAATTGATGTTTGATGTTCAATTCCAACTTTCTCAAAGTATGCACGAAGAGTTTGATTCTTGAATTCAGTTCCATTATCTGTTCTTACAATTCTTACTGTGTTGCGAAGTTGAACCTGAATTTTCGTGAGAAAGGTGATTATCATTGATGGAGCTTGATCTTTGCTTCGAAGAAAGTAGACCCAAGTCCATTTGGAGAAGTCATCGACTATCACAAGTATGTATCGTTTCCCATTAATCGTTTGTACTCGCATTGGTCCACATAAATCCATATGAAGAAGTTGAAGAACATGATCAGTGCTCGGTTCTGGTTTGGTGGTGAGGTGTGCACGTTTGCTCTTTCCTTGTTCACAAGCGGGACATAGGTGATCTTTTGCATATCGGAACCTTGGAAGACCGTCAACTAGTTTATGGCGAGCAAGATCAGTCATAGTTCGGAAGTTGAGATGTGACATGCGTTGGTGCCATAACCAGGATTTTGTCGATTCAGCCTTTGAAAGTAGACAAATGGGAGAGGAAGCGGTCATGTCGGACATTGAAATTGTATAAAGACTGTTTCCACGTGTGCCGGACATGAGATCATTTCCTTGTAGATCACGAACAAAGCATGTTTTCTCCCTGAATGCAACTTCCAGATCACCATCACAAAATTGACCAACTGAAAATAGATTGTGACCAAGGCCTTCAACATAATAAACACGACTAATTTCGATATTCCCACTGACATAGTCCCCATAGCCCATAATTGCAGCGAAATGATCATTCCCGAATCTGACAGTACCAATGAACTTTGAGACAAAGTTTCTTAACAGTTTTAGATTGCCTGTCATGTGTCGGGAGCATCCTCTATCAACAATCCAGAGAACAATTTGCACCACCTGCATCACATGAAAGAGACGACGATGGTACAATGGTAAGGGTGGAACCCGAAGAAGTTGTGGGTTCCGTTGGGTTAGAAGCACACATATTAACAATTTTAGGAATCCATTTAAAGTTATGTGTTCTTTGTAACCAGCGTTGCCAATTCCAACTAGATTTAGCCTTTTTCTTAGTGAATTCGTTAAGTGATGGCATGTTCCTAGGGTTATTTATCACAACTAATGGGTGGACTACATCATTCTTAGAAACTACACAAGGCATAAGTCCTAGCACAGATTTTGAAAGATTAGTGGGCCTAGATTTCCTGTCTGATGTACGTTTCTTAAAACGAGATAAAAGAGAATTCGCAACACATTTAGAATGATCACCAGATAACAACTCTTATGACAAAACACACATGAAGCATCAACATTCAAAGCATTTAAAGGTTCATCATTCGTTACACAACGATTAGGATTACAATTTGCCAAATCAAAATCTAAATCTAGTGCAAGATGAGTATTATTCAAAGGCTTCTAGTGTTTCTCTTCTACGTTGCAAGATCCTATTCTTCCTTTTCATACGTTTATGCTTGGATCTGCTAACGCTATGAGTGGCAACTATTCCTGTAGAAGTGGGAGGATCCATATTAGACTTATGAGTGTCTTGTTCTACATTGGTTATGTCTACTGAGTACATTCCTGGTGCAATAACTTTAGTGTTGACAGATTTACCTTTTTCAAGTTCACGTATTTTCTCTTTCAACTCAATGATAATGTGCATTTTATCTTGAATTTCACTGTCTAGCTTTCTGTTTGAATAGAGATAATTATCTCGACTCTTTTGCCAATAGTCTGTAACTTCTTGCAATTCTGCAATTTCCTTTTCATATTTTGAAATTTGACTTTTTAATTCCTCATTTTCTTTTTGAAAGGATTTGGAAGTTTTAAGACTTTGCAATTCTAATTCAAAATCCAGACTTTGGTTTTGACACCATTCAAGCTTTTTGTTGAGTTGTAAAATCTCATTAGAAAGTTTTTTTTGCACATCATCATTGTGTTTTCGGAGATTAACGTTTTCATCTTTTAATGTCTCAATTTGTTTAGATAACAACTCAACATCATCACAGTGATCATCAACAAGCATAGAAGTACCAGATTCATAAAGAGAATTCATAATCACAGAAATTATATCAGCACTAAGAACATGTTCCAAGAGTCGATCAGCATCTTTTTGTAAAAATTGATTTCGACGTTTTTGATTTAAAATCGCTTGTTCAGTTTCTTGAAACACATTCATCATAGATGAGACTTCTTTTTGAAGTTCCTGTTCCCAGTGGTTAGCATAATGACGCAAATGTCGAGCAATAGGTAAAAACTGTTTTTGAAACACTTCTCGTTTTTCTCTCTCATGAGGAGTAGTAATAGTGAAAACCGTTATTTGAGAGTTGCGTTCTATGGCTTCATCTAATCGTTCAATATTTTCCTTGAACGTGTCAAAATACTGAAGTACACGACAACGAGTAGGAAGAGGTTGAATTTTGTTATCGTTTGGCAAAGGACCGTTTATTTGCACCACTGGTTTAGCAGGAGCTACATAAGAAGTAACTTCTTGAGGTTTGATAATGTACCATGGTTGTTCAGATTTCTCTTTTTGCGGTGTAAAAATATCAGTTATTGGAGGCATTTTAGAGTAATCAAAAGTTTTATTGTATGTAACGTTTTCCATTTTTGATCGACTATCTTCTTCAATTTCATATTCCTCTTCACAATCATATACAACAGTATGAACAACAGTATCGTCAAAGAGATGATCTGCACTATATAACTTTGGAATCTCATTGAGTGCTACACGTAAAAAACATGGTGATTCACTTCCAGTTGCAAAGCCGTGACCATTGTTAGTTCGATTTACTGAAAACTTTTGAATAGTAGTCACTGAATTACCAGTTTTATATACAACATTTTGAAATTCTTTAAGCTTATGTTCCAATTCAACAATCTCATCGACGTATGACTTAACTTTGTTTCTGGTTTTGCGTTTATGTTCCGTGAACTCAGCTTGACAATTTGACAACTCCGTTTTGGTTTGTAAAATGACTGCATCAAGTTGTGCAATTTGTTTTTTGTGTTCAAACGCTTGTTTTTCCAGTTCAGAAGCTAAGTTATTTTTAGACTCCATAATTTTAGCAATTTGGTGTTCTAACTCTTTTTCGTGAAGAGAAGATTTTAGAAAAGCAGCTTCAAAGCCTTTTTTCTCGTTGAATCAGTTTTTCCGCGTTTGACAATTGAAATTTATAGCACTCAATATCCCTAGTTAATAATGCATTTCTCTCTTTCAATCTAGCATTAAGCTCTTGACATTTAATGTTTTGAGATTGACTAGTCATAAGAAGGGACTGAATTTCTGA
>LBNU01028763.1:3254-28470 GCA_014162995.1 Artemisia annua | reverse complement strand
CAGCTTCCAAATCTTCCATGTCATCATCGGAATGTGCATTAGCCATGAAGCTATTGTCATTTGCATTCGTGTTGCTGCAGGCTTCATCATTGAGAGCAAGGAGTAATGCCTGTTTGTGATACTTACTTCCTTGAGTTCTTGGTGATGGACATGCAGTTGCCAAGTGACCTATTCCATTGCAGTTATAGCATCTGATGACCGTATTCCCCGATTCAGTATTCCTTGTGTCAACAATCTCTGCCTTTCTCTGAAGGACACCACCATTGTTCCTGAATCCTCCATTGTTGTTAAACCGTTGTCCAGAATTGGAGTTACCCATATTAACACCCGATCCAAATCTACCACTGTTACGATTCTGAATTTCAACGCGACCATCGTGAATGACAGCTTGATTCCTTGTATTTGAAGATGAACGAAAACGATTGTTGGACTTGTTTGAGAATTTGCTGAAAGCCCGAGCAATGAGTGCAATTCCTTGGTTGAGACTGTTAAAGTCCTCATCATCATCGTCATCATTAGCAGTAAGTGGTGTAGACAAGGTGTCATTGTTGTCATATGAGGCAAATTGATTTGCAGGAGGGTGCGTTGTGGAATCATAAGATGAATACGGAGATGGGTTATTGAGATAAGCCTGTTCTGGATGATAAAAATTGCGTTGTAATGGTGGAGCCGGAACATGTGATTGAGCAACAAGCGCCAAAGAGTTTGTAGGTGGGGGCTGTGAGTAGTTTCCTCTGAGAGCGCGATCATTGTCAACTTCATGTTGATGATGTTTCAGATAGTCATACAACAAACCATATGGTGTTTCATGAAGGTTTGTTGCTTGTCGAACAAATGTCACATACTTCTGCCAATCAGGACCAAGACATCCTAAGAACTTCGTGTTGACAGCAAGCTTTGGTAAGATGATGTTGTGTCTGTCGAGGTCATTAATGATGTTCGTGAAGCGGTGATAGTATGACTCAAGTGATTCCATTGGCTCAATCATAAAATGTGTGTATTCCATGTAAAGTTTTGACTCCATGTCCTCCTGATTCAACTGAGTTCCTTCCATTAGGAGATGAACATGTTCCCACATAGCCTTAGCAGTTTTCTGAGCATCAACACTGCGAAAGATCGGATTAGGTATGCCTTGAAGAATGTAAATCATGGCATATTCATCTGCTTCTTTGTGAAGTAATTGTTCAGCAGTAAGTTGAGCATCAGTGAGAGGTCTGTGTGAGTCTGGTATTGGTGGATCAGCATTAGGATTACCAGGGACAAGGTTAGTCGGTGTTACAAGTGGACCTTCATTGATAACTTGTCTCATGTATTTGCCATGTGGTTTCTTGAGTTCAAGAAATCTTAGGAATCGACTTGACCACTGAACATAATTACTGGGTGTGAGTATAGGTGGTGTGTCAAGTGAACCTGCTTCATGTCTTGATTGTTGAGTAGTGATGACTTCACACATTTGGTCAAACCAATGAGTTTGTTTCGACGGTTGAGTGATTTGTTGCATTGGAAATGGTGGAGGTTGAGACAGTTGTTGATGTTGATGCATCATGACATGTTGTTGAGAGATCATTTGATTATATGGATATGATTGTTGAGGTTGTTGTTGTTGATATTGTTGTTGTTGTTGACGAAACAATTGTGTTTGATGATAGGGTTGCTGATGATGAAAGTTGTAGTACGGTGGTTGAGACATGATGAAAGACTTGTGTGTAAATGGATCTTGTAGAAGGTATAAGTGTTATGCCAAGCCTTGAAAACTTTCCCAAGTGTGTTCTCGAAACTTTGTTGAAGAATATCTTGAAAAACAGTCAATGTCCAAAGATCTTGAAAAAAATTCCAAAGTTCTCGAAAAATGTCAAATTATCGAGAAATTTTGAGAGAATTTTTCGAGAAATTTCACTATAGTAGAATTTAGCAAAGTTCTCGAAAACTATGAAAGGATTTCAAAAGTTTTCCACAGATCTCGAAAATCAGAAGATTTCGAAAGTCCAGAAAAGATCTCGAAAGTTTCAAAATTTTCGAAAAAAATTTCAACAATTATCGAGATTATACAATGTCGATAATATCCAACGAGTCGAAGTGTTTTCTTTCTTATACAAGAGAGAAAAGCACTGAGTAAGCAACGGAAACACCTTAGGAGCAAAAAACAAGGATCTCGAAAGTTTAGGGTCTAAAGTTCTCGAAACTTTGCAAAAGTTGGCAGATTTTTGTTTTAGTAAAAAGCAATCCAAAAACACGTTTTATTCCAAGGTTCTTGTACAAATAACCTTAAAATGATGAAATCTTAAAGAAAGTTGCAAACTTGAACCACTTTTCAAAAATTTCAAAAATTTCGAAAAACAGTACAAATATGTACGAATCTTAAATTTTTGAGAAAAATTGAAACTTTGTTGGTTGTTTTGAGTTTGTAACACAAGTTTGAGGACAAAGATGTGATAGAAACACGAAACAATCAAGAAAGTTGCAAACTTTAGCAAAAATTAACGAGTAAAAGACAAGTTTTTGGTTCGTTAGGTACAAAAACAAAATATACACCTTCTTCTAGCGATTGATACCACTTGTTAGGTCACCATATTGTAAACACAAGTATTGATTTGATAGAAATAAGATGAGAAATAGAGTTTGGTTGATTAGATCAAATATGAAGAATAAAAGTGCAAGAGTTTCCTTATGATATGAAATAACCAACAAGAAATAAGAATACATGAGATTCCTATTTATAGGAGAGGAGCTAGGGCAACACTCCCTTTCTCCTTCCCTTTTCTAAACGTTTGGGCTTGTGGCCCATTGGACGTGTGATGGACTCACACGTTTACATAAATAAGATAAATAACTTAGCAACCTATTACATTGACTGAAATAACCGAGACTTGACTAAACGTTAATAAACTTAGGTTCTATAAATTGTCCTTATGCTTCGAGTATGGCAAACATGATGCCTTACTCGATAATCATCATCCCATACTCGATGATAGCACCATAAACTCGATAACATATGTCCCATACTCGATGAGTGAAATAACAGCCAAGATTTTGTAGTCTAATTAAGTACAAGGAGTTGCAACCGTTGGAACACATAAGGCATTAACAACCAGAATCCAACCTAAGAACTTAAGTAAGCTAAAAATCTCATTCATAATGACGAAAATAGCAACACGTATAAAACCAAGATCAAGCAGATAACATCGAGTGGTCCTAAGATTGAAGGAGCATGTGATGGGAGCAAGAACATGCCTCAAATAATAACCAAAACACTCAAACAATAAGCCAAACAGTATACACCCCTAATTCGAGCCCTAGAAACAAAAATAGACCAATTAAATCAACACAGATGAAGTTGGGGCCAAATTAAAGATGGATTCTTTCATAAAGTGACCTACCAATACGGCTTATGAACGCTAATTAGCCTAAAACATCAATGATTAAAAACACCCAATTCGAGTCCAAGAACCCTACTCCACGAGTTGTAAAAAATTAATCCACAGAAAAGATTCAGGATAATGAGAACAAGATCATGAGCAATTAACAATCAAGAAAACACTTACAATCAAGAACAACTCAAAAAATCAAGAAATCTTGGTGTGGAAAATTTCGGCAGAGCATGGGACGTGTTTTTTGTTTTTATGAGAATAAAATCTGACTAGTTTTGTTTATAAATAGGTGACAGTTTAGCTGTATGGCAACTTAGGTCCTTCTTCTAATAATCAAACCAAACTTATGAAATATTTGGCAATAACAGTCCCTTTGGTTATTATAACGTGATATACCAAGTACAACTCGTTAAAGCTATGAGTTAAGGTGATGAGACTCCCCCTCAAACCAATACCATGAAATTAATGACGATTTAACAAAACTTTTTGGTCGAGAGTTAGTCGGAAAAGAACATATTTGATGAAGAGAATAATAAAATTAAAATTCACAAGAATACTACAATTTCCCCCCCCCCCTCAAGATATGTTTACGAAGAAATATTGAAAATGTTTTTGGACAACATATCTTGAAGTAGTGAATTTTGGAAAAAAATCTAAGAAATGAAAGAAAATATTTTTGAGATTTTCTGATTTTATATTTTTGTATTTTGTTTTTGAATAAGTATTTACAAAAAAAAATTTTGGTGTCTGACTCGCTTAATTGTGTTTAAGAAAAGATTTTAAATCCTCTGGAGTCAAACACCGCATACCAATCCGGTGAACTAATTCAGCAAACTGTGAGGGAGGTAATGGTTTTGTGAATAAGTCTGCCAGTTGGTAGTCAGTACCCAAAAAATATAACTCAATTATACCCTTTTCAACGTGCTCCTTGATGAAATGATAGCGGAGATCGATGTGTTTTGATTTGGAATGAAGAACAGTGTTGCAGGAGATTGCTATCGCGCTTTTCGAATCACAGTACATCGGGATTTTGTTGAATAGGTAGCCGTAGTCAATTAGCTGTGTTCGCATCCAGATGACTTGAGCACAACAAGCAGACATGGCTACATATTCAGCCTCTGTAGATGATAAAGATGTGCAATCCTGCTTCTTCGATTGCCAAGACACAAGTTTGTCTCCAAGAAACTACAAACCACCAGAAGTACTTTTGCGTGTGTCTACGCACCCTGCATGATCAGCATCTGAAAAAGCTATTACTTCAAAACCAGAATCCTTCGGATACCAGAGTCCCATGTTAATGGTTCCCTTGACGTATCGAAGGATTCTTTTAGCCTCATTGAGGTGACGTTCAGTAGGACTAGACTGATAACGTGAGCACATAAATACAACAAAGACAATATCTGGTCTGCTAGCGGTTAGATACATGAGTGACCCAATAATACTTTGGTATTTTGTGGGGTCAACAAGTTTCCCATGTAAATCCGCATCTAGCTTAGTTGCGTTGGCCATTGGGGTATTGTAAGTATCACAACTGGTCATGNATAAAGATGTGCAATCCTGCTTCTTCGATTGCCAAGACACAAGTTTGTCTCCAAGAAACTACAAACCACCAGAAGTACTTTTGCGTGTGTCTACGCACCCTGCATGATCAGCATCTGAAAAAGCTATTAGTTCAAAACCAGAATCCTTCGGATACCAGAGTCCCATGTTAATGGTTCCCTTGACGTATCGAAGGATTCTTTTAGCCTCATTGAGGTGACGTTCAGTAGGACTAGACTGATAACGTGAGCACATAAATACAACAAAGACAATATCTAGTCTGCTAGCGGTTAGATACATGAGTGACCCAATAATACTTCGGTATTTTGTGGGGTCAACAGGTTTCCCATGTAAATCCGTATCTAGCTTAGTTGCGTTGGCCATTGGGGTATTGTAAGTATCACAACTGGTCATGCCATGTTTCTTAACTATCTCTTGAGAATATTTGGATTGATTAAGGAAAATCCCACAGGGTGACTGATGAACTTGAAGTCCCAAAAAGAAAGTTAGTTCACCCATCATTGACATTTCAAAATTTTGTTTCATTAGTCTTACAAAAGCGTTTGAGTACTTTTTATGTGTAGAAGCAAAAATAATGTCATCAACGTATATTTGCACAATTAAAACGTCATCCCCGTGTTTTTCAATGAACAAAGTTGGATCTATTAAACCTTTAGTAAAGTCATTAGCAAGCAAGAAAGCAGTAAGTTTATCGTACCATGCCCTAGGGGCTTGTTTGAGACCATCGAGAGCTTTCTTTAGTCTGCAGACATGATTAGGACGCTCTGGGTCTACGAATCCCTCTGGTTGACTAACACAGACCTCTTCACGCAATTCGCCATTCAGAAATGCTGTTTTGACATCCATTTGATAAACAACCATGTTTTTGTGAGCAGCGTATGCAAGAAAAATGCGAACAGCTTCAAGTCTTGCCACTGGTGCAAAAGACTCTTCAAAGTCAATTCCTTCTTCTTGAGAGTATCCTTTAGCAACCAATCGGGATTTGTTACGAATAACTGTGCCATCTGCGTCCAACTTGTTTTTCCAAATCCATTTCAGCCCAATGACGTACACTCCATCTATTCGTTCAACTTATTCCCACACTTCGAGACGTTTGAATTGATTGAATTCTTCTTGCATTGATTCAATCCAGTTGTCATATGTAAGTGCTTGTTTAATGTTAGTAGGTTCATCTTGACAAACTCTGAGTGCGTAGATGCAATGTTCTCCATCTGAGTGAAGTTGTCGTCTAGTCATAACTGGAGCTGAAGGATGTCCAATGATGTGAACCAATGGATGATCTCTAGTCCAATGATGTTTTGAAGGGTGAGGGTTATGAAATTGCTGCATGTTGACTGGTTCCAAATTGCGTGTTGACGACTCTGCAATTTCTTCGAGGTTTGGAGTCGGAGTAAAATGAATTGAACAACGCATTTGGGTCATAACCTACAGGTGCGGGTACTTGTTGTTGGTTCAGATCTTCAGCTGCATTGTCTGTATTGGAGTCGGATTGTTCTGCAAAAGGATTGACGAACTCATTTGAAGGTGCACTATCAGCTACAGTAGTAGTTGTTGGTGTAGTTGTATCAGGTATAGGAGTAGAATCAGGTTGAGCAGCGGAACTAGTGGATACAACTGGTGCAGGTTGATCAAACGTATCATCAAAAAAAGGTGCGAACAAGGTTTCCAATTCTTTACGGGTTAGGGACAATGGTTCAGTTGAAGAATCTGGAAAGTTAAGACGGTTGGTTTCGGGTCCGAAGCTATTTTGCTCAGAAGCCATTTCAGAAAGTTCATCAAAATTAGCATGAATCGTCTCTTGAATTTCTCTGGTGCGACGGTTTGGAGTTCTCACAATATCCAATGAAGATCCCTATATCTGCTTTAGCTTTAAGCTTACCAAAGTCATCACGATCATTATGTGGGTAGCAAAGAGCACCGAATACATGAAGGTGTTGAATATTTGGTTTGTGTTTGTGAACAATTTCATAAGGGGTTTTGTTGTGGCGTTTGGTGATCATGCAACGATTTTGGGTATAACATGCGGTTGAGACGGCTTCAGCCCATAAGTAATCTGGTAATTGAGCACGAATAAGCATCGTTCTTGCAGCTTCCACTAACGTTCTGTTGCGTCTTTCGACAACCCCATTCTGTTCTGGACTTCTAGCAATAGACGTAACATGTTCAATTCCCACTTTCTCATAATAATCACGAAGAGTTTGATTCTTAAATTCAGTTCCATTATCCGTTCTGACGATTCTGACTGTGTTTCGTAGTTGAACTTGAATTTTGGTATGATCGGTGATGATCATTGATGGAGCTTGATCTTTGCTTCGTAAAAAGTAAACCCAAGTCCATTTTGAGTAGTCATCAACAATTACTAAAATGTACCGTTTGCCATTTATCGTTTGCACATGCATTGGGCCACATAAATCCATATGAAGAAGGTGAAGAACATGTTTAGAACTAGGTTCAGTTTTAGAGCCGAAGTGTGCACGTTTGCTCTTCCCTTATTCACAAGTAGGACATAAGTGATCTTTTGAATATCTGAATCTAGGGAGACCCTCAACAAGTTTGTTACGAACAAGGTCTGTCATGGTTTTGAAGTTAATATGAGACATACGCTTGTGCCATAACCATGATTTCGTTGAAGTTGCTTTGGAAAGAAGACAGATAGGGGATGATGCGGTCATGTCTGACAATGAAATAGTGTATAGATTGTTTCCACGAGTGCCGGACATAAGATCATTTCCTTGTAAGTCGCGAACAAAACAAGCTTTTTCCCTAAATGCTACTTCCAAATCCCCATCACAGAATTGACCGACTGAAAACAAATTGTGACCAAGACCTTCAACATAGTATACATGACTAATTTCGATGTTCCCACTGACGTAATCCCCATATCCCATAATTGCAGTGAAATGATCATTCCCGAATCTGACAGTACCAATGAACTTTGAGACAAAGTTTCTTAACAGTTTGAGATTGCCTGTCATATGTCGGGAGCATCCGCTATCAACAATCCAAAGAAAAATTTGAACCACCTGCATCACACGAAGGAGACAAAGATGGAACAGATGTAAGGGTGGAACCCAAAGAAGTTGTGGGTTCCGTTGGGTTAGAAGCACACATTGACAATATCTTAGGTATCCATTTAAAATTCTGTATCCGCTCTAACCAACGTTGCCAATTCCAACTAGATTTTTCTTTCTTCTTAAAGAATTCGCTAGGTGAAGACATGTTCTTAGAGGTATTATTCGCAACTATGGGGGCGACTACAGCATTCTTAGAAACTACATTAGGCTTTCTTCCTAGCACATATTTAGAAGCAGTAGTGTACCTAGGTTGTCTGCCAGATGTACGTTTCTTAATACGAGATAAAAGAGAATTTGCCACACATTTTGCATGACTTCCAGATAACATACTTTTACGAGAAAACACACATGAGGCATTAACATTTAAAGCGTTTAAAGGTTCATCATTCGTTACACATAGATTAGGATTACAATTTGCCAAATCAGAATCTAAATCTAATGCAACATGAGTTTTATTCAAGTTCCTAAGGTGATCTTCTACTTCTGGGGCTTCTAGTTTCCCGCTTCTATGCTTCCAGATTCTTTGAGCACATAAATACAACAAAGACAATATCTGGTCTGCTAGCGGTTAGATACATGAGTGACCCAATAATACTTTGGTATTTTGTGGGGTCAACAAGTTTCCCATGTAAATCCGCATCTAGCTTAGTTGCGTTGGCCATTGGGGTATTGTAAGTATCACAACTGGTCATGCCATGTTTCTTAACTATCTCTTGAGCATATTTGGATTGATTAAGGAAAATCCCACGAGGTGACTGATGAACTTGAAGTCCCAAAAAGAAAGATAGTTCACCCATCATTGACATTTCAAAATTTTGTTTCATTAGTCTTACAAAAGCGTTTGAGTACTTTTTATGTGTAGAAGCAAAAATAATGTCATCAACGTATATTTGCACAATTAAAACGTCATCCCCGTGTTTTTCAATGAACAAAGTTGGATCTATTAAACCTTTAGTAAAGTCATTAGCAAGCAAGAAAGCCGTAAGTTTATCGTACCACGCCCTAGGGGCTTGTTTGAGACCATAGAGAGCTTTCTTTAGTCTGTAGACGTATAACTGGAGCTGAAGGATGTCCAATGATGTGAACCAATGGATGATCTCTAGTCCAATGATGTTTTGAAGGGTGAGGGTTATGAAATTGTTGCATGTTGACTGGTTCCAAATTGCGTGTTGACGACTCTACAATTTCTTCGAGGTTTGGAGTCGGAGCAAAATGAATTGAACAACGCATTTGGGTCATAACCTACAGGTGCGGGTACTTGTTGTTGGTTCAGATCTTCAGCTGCATTGTCTGTATTGGAGTCGGATTGTTCTGCAAAAGGATTGACGAACTCATTTGAAGGTGCACTATCAGCTACAGTAGTAGTTGTTGGTGTAGTTGTATCAGGTATAGGAGTAGAATCAGGTTGAGCAGTGGAACTAGTGGATACAACTGGTGCAGGTTGATCAAACGTATCATCAAACAAAGGTGCGAACAAGGTTTCCAATTCTTTGCGGGTTAGGGACAATGGTTCAGTTGAAGAATCTGGAAAGTTAAGACGGTTGGTTTCGGGTCCGAAGCTGTTTTGCTCAGAAGCCATTTCAGAAAGTTCATCAAAATTAGCATGAATCGTCTCTTGAATTTCTCTGGTGCGACGGTTGTAGATTCGGTAACCTTTGGAGTTCTCACAATATCCAATGAAGATCCCTATATCTGCTTTAGCTTTAAGCTTACCAAAGTCATCACGATCATTATGTGGGTAGCAAAGAGCACCGAATACATGAAGGTGTTGAATATTTGGTTTGTGTTTGTGAACAATTTCATAAGGGGTTTTGTTGTGGCGTTTGGTGATCATGCAACGATTTTGGGTATAACATGCGGTTGAGACGGCTTCAGCCCATAAGTAATCTGGTAATTGAGCACGAATAAGCATCGTTCTTGCAGCTTCCACTAACGTTATGTTGCGTCTTTCGACAACCCCATTCTGTTCTGGACTTCTAGCAATAGACGTAACATGTTCAATTCCCACTTTCTCATAATAATCACGAAGAGTTTGATTCTTAAATTCAGTTCCATTATCCGTTCTGACGATTCTGACTGTGTTTCGTAGTTGAACTTGAATTTTGGTATGATAGGTGATGATCATTGATGGAGCTTGATCTTTGCTTCGTAAAAAGTAAACCCAAGTCCATTTTGAGTAGTCATCAACAATTACTAAAATGTACCGTTTGCCGTTTATCGTTTGCACATGCATTGGGCCACATAAATCCATATGAAGAAGGTGAAGAACATTGATGAGTGTGTAAATACTCATCATTTTTATCGTATTTTAACTGCCAAAACACGTGAAAACACTCGGAAATACAACAAAATACTGAAAATATCCCAAAGATCGTGTTTTATATGTTTTAGATGCAAAATGATTAAAAACAAATGAAAATCGTACAAAGTTTGCATAATTGGCAGTTTCAGTCCCCCAACTTTCAAAACTTGACAAAATTAGTCCCTGAGCATTTATTTTGAAAAGAAAAGTCAAACCAAATTCTTAAAAGTCAAAATTTATCAAAAATGATCTTTGGGTGAAAAGCTTTCAAAAATTTACAAGTTTAGTCCCTGAAGTTTCACAATTGGCAAGATTGGTCCCTGAACTTTCAGATAATGACAGAAATGGTCCTTGGTGAAGAGAAAGTCAACAAAAATCCTCCAATAATCCTAAAATGACAAATTTGACCCTTGGATTGCAAGTTTCAAAGTTTGGCAAGTATAGTCCCTCAAGTTTCAAAAGTTGCAAAAATGACCCTCGGGAATTATACTTTGAAGAAAAATCATACAAAGGCCCTTGGGAAATCATGGAATGACAAATGTGGTCCTTGTATTGAGTTTGGAAGATTGGCAGATTCAGCCCTTCAAGAAATCAGAAATTTCAATTTTAGTCCTTGGGTTTATCTAAGTTACTAATGGACCCCTTGTGTTTATCCCAACCCAAAACAAACACCACCACTTAAATAAACCCAATACCCACCTTATAACTCCAACCCAGCCCACTCCTTTCCTGGCCCAAAATAAAGAAACCCAGACCCACATTTTTTATAACTCCCCTGGGTCAAATAGTCAAACCTCATACCCTTTCTTCCTCACCCCTCCCTTTTCACCACTGGATAACACCCTCCTCCCTGTAACACTCAACCCCATCACCTCAAAAGCTCCCCAAGCACCATTCCCCATCCCACTAACCTCACAAACCCCTACCTAACCCTTGTTTACAACCTGGCAATCCAAACCCATACCACAAAGTTTTCCCGCCAAAAAGCAATGTGAGGCTAGGATGACTTTTACACCAATTGGACAGCTGGGATTCGATCACAAGGTTCAAGGGATGCTTTTGGAACCCTAATTTCAGAGGATGAAGCACAAGTGAAGGCAATTCGTACCTACCTCCTTAGTGTATAAATAGTGAAGCTTTGTAAGCCATTGAAGGCATCCTTTTCCTTGTATTTTTCTTGCATTAGACTTACTTTTCAGTTGTAATTCATAGTTTTCAAGTTAATTCAAGTTCTCTTTCAGTTTCAAGTTATTCGTATTTTTATCTCAAATTTTAAATTTCTTGTTATTTAACTGAATTGCATCTAAAATAATTTTAGAAGCTTTATTTAGTCCTTTCAAAGTTATTTGAAGTAAAAGAAAGCACAAATTCAGAAAAATAAAAAAAAAATAAATAAATACAAAGAAAAATCAAAAAAAATATAAAATTTTGAAGAAGAGAAGAAGAAGCAGAAGCAGCAATGTTATGGAACCTGGTTTAGAGCTCATGGGAGCATAGGAAATGGTTCTTGGATCTGGTTCTCATTGGTGTTGCTCTTTGGACTTCTTGTAAGATTTTACCTCTATATTTCTTTGCCTAATCTGTGATCGTTAGTTACTGTTCTTGATTGTTGTTAATTATTGTTCATTTATTCTAATATGTCATTAGTAATAGGTTAAATCTCAGTTTCATTTGTTAAAATTTATTCTTTGCTTTGAAATTCATGAATTCTGTGTTATTAGGGGTGTTTGGAACAAGTAATTATGCTAGGATGTAGTTGGTATTAGGGTTTAGGGGTTGCTTGCTTACTGTCATTAGATTCAATATAGTCAATTTTGACCATTTACTTGGTCACTTTTATACCAAAAAGTCAAATTCGCAACTTAAGAGTCACAACAGCTTAACTGTTGTGATTCCTTGTGTCATCCGTTTCAATTTGCTTCAAATCTTGTTAAGGTTGCCTAATTTAGCTTCATCGTAGGTTAATATAACATCATTGATGAATCAAGCTCAGTGGAAATTCATATAAGTCAATATTGCTCAAAATTATTTCAAAGTCAAACTTGCATAACTCAGATTTTGTATGATTTTCAAACCACTCTCTAGGCTTTGTTAGTGAATGGAAATGTATAAGATTTGTTGATTTGAGTACTTAGCCAGCTTGTTTATCCATAGCAAAAAGAATTTTGGAATTTAGAAAAGATTTGATCATAGAAAATTGACCTTGAATGTGCTTCTCTGACCAAAACCTCCCCTGACCCAGTCAAGTCAGTGGGTTGGGTTGATTTTCAAAAGCTTCTCATGTGCTCTTTTCTTGACCAAATTGAGTAAAGTTTGTTGATTTGTGCACTCCCCTAGGTAGAGTTTAGGAATTAGCAATTAGTTTTCTTTTTACTGCTTATTAAGTGCTTATTTTGAGCACTTACTTTGGCCCCTTTTTGACTGCTGCTGCTGTTGTTAAGCTCAGTGTATGCTGAGGTTTTTTTTGATTTTGCATGTTATTGTTGTTATCATTGTTATTTGTTACTGTAATTGTTGTTTTTTTTATTATTTTTGTATAAGCTTTTGTAAGCTTTGTGCTTATTCAAGCTTGTTTGAGCTTGTTGTTGCTGCTACTGCTTGTGTGTTCTTGTTGTTTGTTGTTGATGTTCTTGCTCTAGTTATTGTCTGAGTTGTTGTTGATCTTGTTGTTGTTATAGTTGTCACTGTTGTTATAATTTTGCTTAAGCTCATTGGAGCTTTTAGCTTATTTGAGTTGTGAAGATTTAGAACAAAAATTTTGAATGACAAAAACAATATTTTGATCTTAAATCTGTTAAGAGATTTGTTTGAGTTTTGTTTGTCAAATCTGTTTTCCAAAAGGGTGTTTGTGTTTGTGTTTAAGTGTTTTGAGAAAGAAGTAAAAAGAAAAGTAAAAAAAAATAATTGCAAAAAAGTGTGCCAAGGGGATTCGAACCCTTGTCACCCTAGTCAGAAACACAACACCACACCACACAACCAAACGTGCCCTTTGGACTTTTGCATTATAGTTTTCCCATTTAATTCCTTTATATAGGTTTTATTCTTGTTTTGCTTATTAGCTAGTTTTCTACTTATTCCAGCTTATCTGTAGTACTTTTTCCAAACTTTTTATTTTTCTTAGGTTTAGTTTAACTTAATTTAATTTCCAGAAAAATCTCTGAATTAATTAATTAGTTTTAGTATTTATTTTAATTTAATGTAGTTAAAAAAGTAATTAATTCATAATAATTAGGATTTTTATTTAATTTTTAATTTTCTTTTTTCTAAAATTTTCTTTTGTCTTTTAGTGCGTTAGAAAATTATTTGTAGGCCCGTAGGAATTGCGTAGCAATAATTTCGCGTTTTTATTTGTACGTTGACGTTTATTTAGAATAAACGTCACGTTTATTTGTTTAATTGTTTTTTAGGATTCCCGATACCTATTTTTGATTCGCGTAGTATTTTAGGATTTCCTTAGCTTGCCATTTGCCTTTTGTTTCCTTTAGGTTATTTTATTTTCATCCTCGTTCATTAATTTTCCATTTTCGTTAATTTAACGTATTACAAAACCAAATAATCTTTCACAACCAAACATACAAGTCTTTAATCTCGATCTTCCACGAAGCTTTCCATTCACACCTCGTTGGGGTACGACTCGGGAAATCACTTCCCGGTCTCACAAATATCACATTGCACGAGTTTACGAGGTAATCTTTTTCCTAAAAGGTTTACTTGTATTTCTCCACGTCTTGTTGTCACTCACGATAACTTTGACTCCACTTTATTGATATTTTTGTGTACTTGTTGTTTTGCACACTAAAACACAACGAATCAAACATGTTTAGAACTAGGTTCAGTTTTAGAGCCGAAGTGTGCACGTTTGCTCTTCCCTTGTTCACAAGTAGGACATAAGTGATCTTTTGAATATCTGAATCTAGGGAGACCCTCAACAAGTTTGTTACGAGCAAGGTCTGTCATGGTTTTGAAGTTAATATGAGACATACGCTTGTGCCATAACCATGATTTCGTTGAAGTTGCTTTGGAAAGAAGACAGATAGGGGATGATTCGGTCATGTCTGACAATGAAATAGTGTATAGACTGTTTCCACGAGTGCCGGACATAAGATCATTTCCTTGTAAGTCGCGAACAAAACAAGTTTTTTCCCTAAATGATACTTCCAAATCCCCATCACAGAATTGACCGACTGAAAACAAATTGTGACCAAGACCTTCAACATAGTATACATGACTAATTTCGATGTTCCCACTGACGTAATCCCCATATCCCATAATTGCAGCGAAATGATCATTCCCGAATCTGACAGTACCAATGAACTTTGAGACAAAGTTTCTTAACAGTTTGAGATTGCCTGTCATGTGTCGGGAGCATCCGCTATCAACAATCCAAAGAAAAATTTGAACCACCTGCATCACACGAAGGAGACAAAGATGGAACAGATGTAAGGGTGGAACCCAAAGAAGTTGTGGGTTCCGTTGGGTTAGAAGCACACATTGACAATATCTTAGGTATCCATTTAAAATTATGTGTCCGCTCTAACCAACGTTGCCAATTCCAACTAGATTTTGCTTTCTTCTTAAAGAATTCGCTAGGTGAAGACATGTTCTTAGAGGTATTATTCGCAACTATGGGGGCGACTACAGCATTCTTAGAAACTACATTAGGCTTGCTTCCTAGCACAGATTTAGAAGCAGTAGTGGACCTAGGTTGTCTGCCAGATGTACGTTTCTTAATACGAGATAAAAGAGAATTTGCCACACATTTTGCATGACTTCCAGATAACATACTTTTACGACAAAACACACATGAGGCATTAACATTTAAAGCGTTTAAAGGTTCATCATTCGTTACACATAGATTAGGATTACAATTTGCCAAATCAGAATCTAAATCTAATGCAACATGAGTTTTATTCAAGTTCCTAAGGTGATCTTCTACTTCTGGGGCTTCTAGTTTCCCGCTTCTATGCTTCCAGATTCTATTCTTCCTTTTGTTGCTCTTACGCTTTGATCTGTTAGCACTAGTAGTGGTGACTATTCCTGTAGAAGTTGAAGGATTCATATTAGAAGACTGAGAGTGTGTTTCCCTATCGATGTTGTACATTCCTGGAGCTAGCTCATGAGTATTAACAGTTTTTCCTTTTTCAAGTGACTTAATGTTCTCTTTTAACTCAATGATGATGTGCTTTTGTTCTTGAATTCGAGAATCCATTTGACGATTGGTGTAATACATGTCATTGTTTATAACCTTTAATTCTTCTAATTCCTTTTGATATTTTGAAATTTGACATTTTAACTCAACAGTTTCATCATGCAAGGAATTTGAAGTTTTATGGTTTTGCAATTTCAATTCGAAATCAAGACTTTGACTTTGACACCATTCAAGCTTTTTGGTAAGTTGTGAAATCTCGTTTGAAAATTTATGTTGCACATCAACATTGTGTTGCCTAAGTTTCTCATTTTCACACGTTAATGTCTCAACATGTTCACTCAGCAATTTAATATCATTCATGTGATCATTATCACGCATAGCAGTACCAGACTCATACAAAGAATTTATAATCACAGACAATATATCAGCATTCAGAACATGTTCTAAGAAAAAATCAGCCTCTTTTTGCAACCCTCTGTTTTGTCTTTGTTGCTTTGAAATTTTTTTCTCAGTTGCATTAAAAATTTCTATCATTGATTGTACCTCTGTTTGAAGTTCCTTTTCCCAATGTGTAGCACAAAGACGCAAATGTTGAACATGAGGCAAAAATTGTTTTTGAAAGATTTCCCTTTTTTCTTTTTCGTAAGCATTTTGAAAAGTAGCAACAGTTATTTCTGAGTTTCTTTCAATTGCTTGTTCTAAAAATTGGATGTCTTCCATAAACGTATCAAAATATCGCATAACACGACAACATTTTGGTAATGGTTTAAGTTCTCCTGAATCAGGTAAAGGACCATTTATTTGTGCTACTGGTTTAACAGGACCAACATCTTCTAAATACCCAGGTTGCATTATGTACCAAGGTTGTGTAGTTTTCTCTTTTTGAGGCACAAAAGAAGCATATAAATGAGGAAATGTAGAGAAAACAAAAGGTGTGTCATAGAAAAGAATGCTCATTTTAGACCTAGTCTCATCTTCTATATCCTCTTCCTCTTCACAATCATATACAACAACACGCACAACAGATTCATCAAAAAAAATGTTCTGCACTATACAACTTAGGGTTTTCCTTGAGTGCTGATTTTAGACAACAAGGTGTTTCGTAACCAAGACCATAACCACACCCGTGAGGGTTTTGTTTGAGAGTAAACTTTTGAATTGTAGTTACGGATTCACCAGTTTTGTAAACAACATTTTGAAACTCTTTTAGTTGCTTTTCCAATTCAACAACTTCTTCAGCGTAAGAATCAATCTTTTTCCTTGATTTTTCTTTGTATTCCCTGAACTCAGTTTGACAAATGGACAACTCGGAGTTGGTTTTAGAAAGTTCCTCGTTGAGTTGAATGATTTGTTGTTTATGTTCATGCCTTTCTTTTTCCATTTGTGAGAGTAAATCATTTTTGGAAGTAGTTAATTCATCAAGTTGATGTTGTAAATCTTGTTCTTTAACATAAGATTTTTGGAAAGCAATTTCAAAACTTTTTTCTCTATTATCACGTGTTTCAAAATTAGTTATTTGTATTTTACAGCACTCAAGGTCTTTAGTCAATGATGCAATTTAGGCTCTTAATTTGTTCATGACTAGGGTTTTGGCTTCAGACTCTGGATCACTCGAAAGTTCATGTTGGTCAAAGTGATTATTAAACTCATTAGCAAGTGGAGCATCAAATATAACATTTTGGTTAATTTGGACGTCGTCATCAAATGTAACAACAGGGTTAATTTGATAATCGTCGTCAAATGTAACAACTGTGTTTATTTGTTCATCCACTTGACAAGATAAGAATGAATCACTTTGAACACCGTGTTCCTCGTCTGATACAGATTCTGAAAGGGAGGCAATATCATGTATAAAGCATGTGTGTAAAGCATGTACCTTAGATGAACCATCAGTGTCATAAACTGGACCTGAATCACTTAGACGGAGTTGCTGCATGTTAGCCATAAGGATGACAGCTGCATTTGCTTCCAGATCTTCCATGTCATCATCAGATTGAGCATTGGCCATGAAGCTGTTGTCTTTAGCAGTGACATTTCCACGAGCCTCATCCTTAAGAGCAAGAAGTAAAGCTTCCTTGTGATATTTGCTGCCTTGAGTTCGTGGTGAAGGACATACAGTAGCCAAATGACCCACGCCGTTGCAGTTATAGCATCGAATGACATTGTTACCAGAATCTGTATTACCCGTTTCAACAATCTCAACCCTTTTCTGTGGAGCAGCAACATTGTTCCGAAAGCTACCATTTGCATTAGACCGCTGACCATTCCCAGAATTACCCATATTACCACGAAAACCTGATCTACCAAAGTTACGATTCTGTATCTCAACACGACCATCATTAACAACAGCTTGAGTCCTTGTGTTAGAAGACGAACGAAGGCGGTTGTTGGACTTGTTTGAGAATTTACCAAATGCCTTAGCAATGAGTGCAATTCCCTGGTTCAAGTTGTTGAACTCCTCTTCATCTTCATCATGAGTAGCATTGGAGTAGTACATGGATTCATTGTTGTCGTATGAATCAATTGGACTGATATTGGTTTGCTGAGCAGAATCATAAGAGATGAGTGGTAGTGTAGGATTAGAAACATAAGCATGATTTGGTGGTTGTGACACTGGGTGAGATTGAGCAACAAGTGCTAATGAATTAGGAGTTGGAGGAGGTGATAAATTTGCACGAAGGGCCCTCTCCTTGTTCACTTCACTCTCATGGTGCTTCAGATAATCAAACAATAATTCATAAGGTGCATCATGAAGATTCTTAGCTTGCCTGACAAATGTGACATACTTCTTTCATTCATACCCAAGACAACTTAGAAACTTAGTGTTGACAGCAATCCTAGGGAGTGGAATATTGTGTCGATCTAAATCAATGATGATGTTGGTGAAGCGATGATAGTAAGACTCAAGTGATTCCCCGGGCTCAATCATGAAGTCTTCATATTCCATATAAAGCTTTTATTGCATGTCTTCTTGATTCAATTTAGTGCCTTCCATCAAGAGATGAACATATTCCCACATATCCTTACCAGTTTTCTGAGCATCAATACTTCGAAAGATCAGATTAGGAATTCCCTGAATAATGTAGATCATTGGCATTTCATCTGCCTCCCGATGAAGTTGTTGGTCTGCTGTGAGTAAGGATTCAGCAAGTGGAGTAACAGTATCAGGTCTTGGGGGATTTCCGAATGGATCACCTGGAGTTGTTGTAGTTGGCCATTGAAATGGACCTTCAAGAATGACTTTTTTCATAAACTTCCCGTGAGACTTCCTAAGTTTAATGAATCGTAAGAAACGACTAGCCCATTGAGCGTAGTTGCCGGGTGTGAGCATTGGAGGAATGTCAAGAGATCCTGCTTCATGACGAGATTGTTGACTGGTTATTGCTTCACACATTTGACTAAACCAATGTGACTGCTGCTTAGTTTGTGGGAGAGCGGATTGCATTTGCTGATGCAAGTATGGTTGTTGTTGTGGGAATTGTTGTTGGTGCATTAAGAGCTGATGTTGTTCATGCAAATAGTATGGTTGATGATACGGTTGTTGTTGACGATTCTGTTGTAGCTGCTGATGATGATTAAGATAATTGTAGTGCGGAGGTTGAGACATGATTAATGATTATGTTAAATGGATCTTTGAAGGATAAGGAAAGGTTGTTGTTGTAGATTAGTGGTGTTGGTAAAAAAATAGTAACAATTGATGTTTAAACTCGATAACAGAGACCCATACTCGATAAGTATAGTAATGAATTCCTTACTCGATAGAAATATTAGCAACTTACTCGATAAAAATTGGAAATTCCTTACTCGATAGATTTAAATTGACCGAGTATATAGAAGCCTATGTAAGAGATACACTGTTCCTTACTCGATAAGTACGATAAGGATAGAAACTCGATAACCAATATACCACCTTACTCGATATCAGTGAGCCTTACTCGAAATAATTACAACTATACTCGATAGAAGCAATATATACTCGATAACCAGTAACACCTATTCGATAGAATCATTATTAACGAGCCCTAAATCTATAGATTATCTACCAAAACTAACCTAAAACAACCTATATTATCCCTTGGCTCTTGATACCACTTGTTAGGTCACCATTTTGTAACATAGAATCATATAATCTTTAGAGAGAGAGAGAAAGAAAGAAGAGAGAGAGAGTGAAAGGAACTCTAGTGTGTGTAAATGAAAGACTATGAATTACTAAGAGAACCATCACCCTAAAAGGAGGGTTACACGAGTATTTATACTCCATGTCTAGGGTGGCTTACATCTTTACCATATTAGCACTATTGCCCCCTAGACTTAAACAAAACATGTAAACCTCACATGATTACATGAAAACATAAATATAACTAAACTTAATAATTGTTTAAAGCAACCTATTACAAAACTTAATGACCGACACTTTATATTAATGAAATGTGTTCCTAACAATCTCCCCCTAAGGGTCGGTCATCAAAGGTTGCGTGACGTCATCATCTTTGTCTTTCATCTTTGACATTCATAGCACTAGACGTCTTCAAAATAATGGTTAGATAGATAGTGATTCTTTGTTCAACATGCATGGTTCAAATCAATCAAATAAAGATGAAAAAATAATAATCAATTAAAACCCCAATCAAATTAATTTTTATAAATTAACTAATTTTCAAACCTGGTTAATCGAAGGTGATGATGATATTTGTTTGTGCCGTTATTTGTGGTCTTGATTAATCTGTCAAAACCGCACAAACATGAAATTTTTTTTATTATATGTGTGATGAAGATGATTTGATGAAAACGAAGATAAAAGGATGAGACGTGGTTTTTTTCGGATCAAGATGAAAGTAATAGTGATAGAGGTGTTTTTGATAAAGATCATACCTGAATAATTTGGCAGATAATAAGAATGAAGATCTCAAGTATAGAACAAATGAAGGTGGGTGGTATGAACCTCATAGAAGCGTGATTGCATGAACTTTATAAGTGTAGCTCTAGTATCATCTGCCAAGTTACGCATGAAATCCAGTCACTTTCTAAACTGATAAAATCTAGTCATAATGACAAATATTAAGAATGCATCCTTTTATATTTTATCAAGCCTTTGTGACATAGACCTGTCATGAAAAAAATATAACAAAAAAATAACATACAATCAAAAGAACGTTTTTTCTTACCTTTTTTTTTATGGAATGCATCTTTTTACTGCTTGTTAATATCAACCTAAAGCATGCATCCAGCCTGCAAAATTACAGCAACATAAACCTACATTAGGGTTTTAAGGAAAAAAGAGGTGCACTTAGGGCTGAGATCAGAGATAATGGATTAGGTTATAATTTTTGGAGATAAATACATTCCTTTTCAAAGTAATGGTCAATAATTGGTTGCTTAGGTTTATAGATTTGGGGTTATAATAAAAAAATGTGTTGGTCTAGTGGTTATGATGCTTGTTAATGTTACCAACAACCTAGGTTCAATCCTTGTAAGTGGCAAAATTTTTAAAAATTTCTGAATTTTATTACTAAATACAAATTTTAATTACAAAAACTATTTTCGAAATAAAAAAAATTAAAAAATTGCTTACCAACAACCTAGGTTCAATCCTTGTAAGTGGCAAAATTTTTAAAAATTTCTAAATTTTATTACTAAATACGAATTTTAATTACAAAAACTATTTTTGAAATAAAAAAAATTAAAAAATTACTTATATGGACAGAATGTGATGACATGGCACACACTACTGATGACATGGCGCTCGAAAAGTGATGGCTGGGCATTGACCATGATTAGGTGGCATTAATTGGTCAAACGCTTCCTGTTATATATATTATAGAGATATATATATATATTTCTCTCTCCTACTTTTCTTTCAAACCAATCCAAATCCAAATCCAATTCTAAACCCACTTACAAACCAAACTGACCCTAAATTGGTAAGGCTAAGCTTTTAGGAGAACATGGTAAAACAGAATACTACTGTGTTAATAATGTAAGTAGAAGTACCAAGATGAACAGGTTGGGTGACAGGTCAAAACCATTTACGTTTAGAAAAGAATGTCAGCTATTTTATATTGTGCTGAGACTATGGTTATCTCCAGCCCGGTGGGTCCTATCCTTGCTTCAAATAAAGAGCATACATAATTGCGAAAGAGCTCCTTTGACGACTTAGTGCCTGATACAGCTAACGTTTAGAGAAATACTATGGAGTTATATGCTATAAATGGCAAGGAGTTAATCAAGCTAAAGCAAGCTGCCACGAAGGCGAAGGCTGCTTTCAGGGGCTATTTGGTGATGCGTGGGTTTTGCAACATTCGTAGTAGGTTTTACCTCTAAAAGGATCTTGAGAAGCTTACAACCCCCACCAGGCAGTGTACCTGACCGATGTAGTATAGTGTAGTGGCAAGTACCGGGGGATCAATCGTTCTCTCGGGGAATAGTGTCGTTAGGATTGAAAACTATTCTAATTTAGGTCTAAAGGTTGAGGGATGATTCTTTTTGAAATTTTTTTATATTTATTAAAGCAAGTAAAAATCTCGGGTATTTAGAAGAGTGGGCGGAATTAGTTGCTAGTTTACTAACCCAAATATCTACTAATGCAAATAAAATAAAATAACAAGAAAAATTAAATTGGTTGTGAAACTTATATGGAGAAGAGTGTGTTTACTTAGATTTCCTTACTCCCTAGCTATCTTTTACCGGTTAATTGGTTTGTTATAATTGTGTGGATGACGGGTTGTTTTCCTTTGAACCATTCGTAGGGCCGTGTACGATCTTCCCTAACTCTATAAGCTCCTACTTCACTCCTATGTCGAGCCGACTAAAAGCTCCTAACATGGGATCACTAGAATTTGCTTATGCATTAAATACAACCATATAATCGTAGTACACATCCGATTCATGTTTCTTAAGACGTTTAAGCAAGTTACCGTATACGAGATTAGCTAGTTTTCTTAAGCCTAACATCGACATCACCCACCCACAACAATCAATAACAAACCAACAACAAGTAATTAATAGCTAGGTTTCATTAGATCTAAGCAAACACAAGAAAAACCTAGCCTAGCATGTTAAAGTAAAGACAAGCATAAGATATAATCAAACAACACATAGACATATTGATTGATTTGAAAGGAGACTTATCTTTAATTGAACATGAATGATTCAAGGGTGAAAAAACCCTTGAAAATAAAGTAAAACTCGACCTAGGGTTTATCCCTTAAGTTCTCCCAAAAGTTGCACACTAATGAATGAAAATTAGAAAACTATATATAGATTTTACAAGTTGACTGCGTCATGTTTTAGCATGTGACGCCGGCACCTCGCCGCCAAAACCTTTCTCGGATTACTCAGATCCATTCTTGACGCCGTCCCCTTGTAATTGTCTCTGGGTCATCTCTCGTTAGGATAAACACTAGGCCAAAAATGACCTTTCGTCACACATGGTCGTTTTTGAACGGTCACACTGTGACATTTTTGCGTGACTAAATGTACCAGCGTTAAATAAACAGCCACACTTGATCCGATTTGTGTGACCATTTCGTAAAATATTTGTCACGCATTTGTGTATATATGTGACTAGAGGGTAACTGGTAAGTATTTTTCCATCATTTAGTCACGTTTAATTTGGGACGTGTGACCGATACAAATCAGCTCGAAACATTAGTCACGCTATAGATATACATATGTGACAAATATATGTCACACAATTGACCAGTGTGACCAAAGAAGATATATGGTCACACGAAGTACTTGTGTATGTGGCTAAATTATATAGTCAATTTTGTCACACATTATATAAACGTGACTGCTATTCTTTGCTGAATAGTTAGCCACATATGAATTTGAAATGTGTGACAACTAAAAATTCAGTTTGAAGCGTTAGTCACGAAATGCATTTAAGAGTGACAAATATATGTCACACACTTGAAGAGTGTGACCAAATGTCATATATGGTGACACAAAACCATACAAACATGATTAAGTGTAACGAAAATTCGACACATATGGTCACGTAAGTTAATATGTGTGTCTAAAGTTTAACGTGTGTTTGCTTGCCAAATCCTAATGTGTATAGTCACAGTTATTTGAAGCACGATCATGTGACTATAGGCTTTACAATAGTCACACCATATCACAAATGTGTATCAATAGGATGTTTATGGCCACGTTATAAGGGTATTATATGTGACCAATACATTCAAAATAGTCACATTGTGAAGTATTCACGTGACTATTATTTATAGCACAATGGGAAGTCAGTTATCATTAACCTTGATATTAGTCACATTGAGTTTTTGTGTGACTAAATCATAGTCATATTTTGTCACACAATATTCAAGCGTAGTCACAATTCGATACATATGGTCACACATTTATGATAAACTGTGTACTAGCAGTGCTAACTATGTACTACTGCTAGTACATAGTTAATACGGCTAGTACACAGTTTATGCTGCTAGAAGTTATAGTTTTGTATAATCTGGAATCCTTTAATTTAAAAGAGTATTCGCAAGTACGAACTTAACAATTAATACAACAACAACAACAACACAAACAACAACATAAATCCTTTAAAAGAGTATTTGCAGCAAAACAAAAGCTTAAATAGGTTCTGCAGACAAAAAATAAATCCCTAAACAGAGTGTTGCAGCTTGAGAATGACATTTGCTTCACTTTGATTTTCGTATAACAATACCTTCACAGTCGGTTCGATAGTAGGTATCCTTTGCTTGTAGATTTACTACCGGCAGTACGTTATCATTTTGCTCGTGAATGACTGTACTAAATTCCTCATCGACATCGTCATACGTTTCTTTGTAATTCTTGTTAGGTGTTTTAAAGACAATAGACAACTTACAATTTGCCGGGTCTTTCACATAAAACACTTGTTGTGCTTGTGAGGCTAATATGAACGGATCATCCTTGTGGCCTATACTATTCAGGTCTACCAATGTATAACCAAGATTATCGCGTTTGACCCCACCTTTTTTTGAATTAACCCAATCACATTTGAAAAGAGGAATTTGCCTGCAATGGTAATCTAGTACCCATATCTCTTGTAAAACCCCATAATAATATGCTTTTCTTGTGGTTGAAACTTCCTTCGATATGTGAATATCTGCTGCCTCAACACTAACCCCACTGTTCTGGTAAACTATGCCATCATTACTTTTCGTACGAAATGTATACCCATTGATGTTATATGCCTCGTATTTCACTATGGTGGCGCGTGGTCCAAATGATATCCACCTCACAGTTTCTGATACACTATCTTTGGATATTGCTAACTCTCTCTCAACCTGAATTTCATTACAAGTACATGTTACCTTTAAAGTGCAGGAACAACTTACTTATATTTATCAAAAATAAACTATTATTATAAACAACACATACGAGTGATTACCTCTTTGTGTAACCACGTAGCAAAAGATTTAGTGTGCTCATGCTCCAGCAATGCCACTTTTCTACCCGGGTATTTTGTTTTCAAAAATTGCTTGTGTCTCCTGAAACAAAACAATATATTTGATTATTATATCTGATACAACATTTTAAGCAACGAAATAGACATGTATGTGTTAGTAATACTTACTCGATATACGGCACAATTTCATCTGTATTCTGTATTACATACAAATGTGCTTTCTGAAAGACGTCTCCGGAAAGTACATTTGATTTGCCGGCCGACAATGGCTTTCCATCCTCATTTTCATTGGTTACATGTTTATCAGGTGGGATACCGATAGTTTTCATGGTTTTATGATACTCGCTAAAAAAC
>LBNU01028759.1:31749-48683 GCA_014162995.1 Artemisia annua | reverse complement strand
TTTTTTTTTGTCTTCTAGTTCCAACGGTTAGATTTTAGTTCCATGCCTCCGAAACATTTCATGCCGCTGGAGCCTTGCTTTTGGCCATACCGGTGGGGTGGCATCGGTGTTTGCCGCCGGCATTAGCATGCCGATGGGCATGCCGATGGCCATTGCCACCACCCTTAGGCTTTTACTGTTTGATTTGTTCCAGATAAACAAACCTTTGTTCTAGTGTGATACAACCTGTAAGTCTGCAATAGGCATTGCTTTTTTAATCTCTTGTATTGGAAAATGTTGACACAACCTGTAAATCTTATGTTATATCAGTTAGCAGCTTTTGCAATAGTTAATGCAAAGTTTTTGTATGATGGTGATTTTGTATGCTGTGATTTTATAAAGGATTATTGGGCGGTGTTGAATTTTTATGGAGCATTATCAAATCAAGTTGACCATTTCTAAATAACAAAAATAGTGTCATAATCATAACCAAACATACAAAGCATGATGTAAATGTAGGTAATGGAGTAGATGAATGTATCACCAACAACCCCCATTTCACATTCATTGCTTCCATTATAATCCTTCCTGCTTAATAATAAGAAAGTTTTTATCTTTGTCAAACCTTTTACTCAAATGCAATTCAACAAAGATCTTATATTTTCTTAATGTTTTTTTCTATAAAAAAATGTTATTTTTAACTACTACTTTTGTATTCATTATACAATTTGAGAATTTTTATATCAAAGAAATATTATATTTACCTTGTGGCAAGTTTAAAAGACTTTCTGGAGATCACATAGTGCAAAACTTTTACATTGAGCAAATTTTACAAACAATATTTTCATTACACCGGCATGTTATTAAAGTAATATTTGTATGTACCATAATAATCACATAGTGCAAACCCACATCTGTCTAGATATTTAATGTTTATTAAAGCATTGTTAGGTTTAATAATTGATAATAAGATAGTTGCATTTCTAAGTACTTAACTGGGCTGCTTTTCAAACTAGTAATTGACTTTTATAATATCTCACGTAATATATTGCTCCTAAAACTAATGATGTGATAAAACTTTGCATAAAGTTATAAACTCTCTCGTGCATAATTGCACACTGAACCAAACTGACTTTTACATATTGAGTTTTTTTTTTTCAAACTTTAAGCACATTGTGTTTGGCATTTAGCTGGAGCAGATTCCAAACGCTGTGTAAACTATAGCTTATGAATTAGGAGCTGATTTTTTCAAGAAAACTCGTAAACTTTGTCAACCAAAAGAAACTTATTTATTACGGAGAATACGTTTTTGTATAAAAGTAATTATTTAAGCTCACATAAAACTTGTACGGCAACACAATAACAGATCTCGAAAAGATGTGTGAGCTAAAAGATGTAAAAGGAAACAAATGATAAAAAGAAAACACAGTGATAACCTCATGCTATCATAAACGTATTGTTGTGTTAATGAGATCATTAATGGTGGACTCGTATTTTTATAACAACGAGAATGGCGACGGCCGGCCGCGTTGCGGCATGACGGGGTTTTTTTTGCCGTATTTAGATTGCGTGTATTTGTTAGCACAAAGTACATTTTCAAAGACAACTTGCATTTAAACACACTACTGAGTTTGATACATTAAGCAAAGAAATTGATAATTGGCTTGATAAATGCATACAAGAACCTGTGTAAAATTTTACATTCCAAATGTCGTTCTGCACATGCTCTCATGAATTTCCACTTAACCGTGTTTTTTAAAATGGTAAGCCGTTATGTCGACATGCAAACTTCAGCTATGCAGTTAGCGACGAAACTGCAACAGCACATGGTTTTACTTAGCTCACTTGGTCGAGAAACCTGCTTATAAACCGAAATACTATTAGTAAGGGCAACAGGTCATGCGGGTTCAAAGTTAACAAAAGTCTAATTTTAATGCATAGCCTCCTAATCGTTATTCAAAGATTTAGATTAATGTTGTAACAGTTTTGTTATTCGTTTCCATAGTTAACAAATTTATTGCACAAAAAACTGGACCGAAAAAAAGTTTCCAGGTTCACCAAACCGAGGTGGCTTGTTTCCATCTAAACCTGTTATGTCAATTCCGATCGATACATCACAACAAATATGTATCCGATGCAACAGAAATAGTAGCTTAATCATGAAGGTCAGCCGATACATCAGACAACTATGGTTACAGCTAATATGTATTCTAAAATACAAATAAGCTACTGAACTACATAAATCATTGTGTTGATATTTACTTTACTTATTGCTACTCGTCATGTCGAATTAAGGTGATGTTTGGGATTGGTTATTTGCTTATCATTTTTGATCTCATCCATAGGTTTAACCGCTCAGGTTCCATTTTTTGCTTCAAAACCAAGTTTATTTATAAAAAATTAGCTTGAATATGTTTCATTTTGTACAAAATGAATAAAATAGTCTCAACTGTATATAGCGACCATCACTATATACAATTCAGACTTGCAGTTAGCTATCTCACCCTATTAGCACAACACAAAAATCTAGTACCTTTGTATTGTCGAACGTTACTGAGCATATTCATGGTCCATTCCTTTTACAATTATTCATGCACATCATACATCACTTGCACATCATAAATCATTATACCTGAAACCAAAACACGATCCCATGTTTACAACTATTCATGAAAACAACTCTTGATGCAATATATCAATAATGTGTATCAAAATTTTATGATTCTCCTGACCAGCTGTTCATAAAAGTAAACGTATTGAAAATGCATTTGCTAGTTGACCTGTTTCACCCTTATTATTTTTAGTCAGATTTATAGCTTAACATGGTTGACCCATTATCAAGTTACTGAAACTACTCGCTAATCTAAACAAACTTGATTACTCGTAACTGATAAAAAGATAAAGATTGTGACTTTGCTTAATACAACAAACTATAAGTTGTTAAGCATAGTAATTAGATCTAATTTACGTACCTTATTTTCCTTCGCCATAAAGGAATGACCGAATTTTCCTCTTCCTAGCGGTATCCCATTGTCAAAGACGCCAACTGTCAACCTTTTATTCTTTCCTGCAGTTGACCTATTTCACCCGTATTATTTTTAGTCAGATTTATAGCTTAACATGGTTGATAGTAGTCCTGCATAGGTCTGAATGAATTTTTGTCCACCAGGCTCATAGTAGTACTGCATGAATGTGGTAAAACATTCCATGATTTGAATAAAATTCAATATTATTGACTTTATCATAAATCGCATATTGATACCACATATATATAAAAGGCAAATTGTACAAAGTTAACATTAAATTTGACCAAACGTCCCAAACAGGCACAAATGCAAAATGAAATCGCTCGTAAATCAGCTACCATACTCATGTTTTACATACTGATTGAACAAAATCAAACTATATTTTATCTTTTCACAACATTAAGCCTACTAATACGTAGTCTAACAATATATAAAGTCACATCCTACATCCTACATGCTGATTTGCTTAAAGTAAACTAAAACCCCATGTGGTACGGTTATTTTTTATAGTAACAATTTGATAATCAACAATTAATCTAATGCCAAACACCAGACGTGCAAACGACTTATTCTTTACCTGCATAATAGAAAAAGATCCATTGCGACAAAGGCCAACACCCTCACATTCAAAACCGACGACCAACTTCTTAATCAGCAGAAGGATGCAAGCATTCAAGTGGTAGTCGACTTAAATGGGTAACAATGTCGACAGGAACTACTTCTCGACATGCAATAAAATTACTTTACATTAATACACAACATTTCACTGTGTGTAATTTTAGTTAAATGCTCACACGATTCTGTTTAAATTTACACCATCAAGAATTTAAGGATTTTAGCACCTAGGTAACCGGGTCAAAGATTAATCGCAGCCTAAATCACAATGATCAAATAATCTTCTAAAACAAACATCAAAACCGAAGGTGATAAAAAGGAAAGAGGTTTATTTTCTTTCATGCTGCAGACAAATTTTAGCCAAGACTGCCAAGTAATTGTGAAAAGGCGTGTCATTAAATAGGAAAGCAGATATAAGTTTTTAAATTTAATCTATTTGGTATATCATTACAGATAAAATTTGATGCATTTAAATAGATAATCAATTAGAAATGTATCAAACTTATAACTTAATAATACACATAATGATTATACGTGCGTTGATTTGTTATTACCGGCTACAATGATTATAATAATTAGTAGTAAGCAATTTTTAACATACCTTATTGCGGATGTGTATATTTAAAGTGACTAGATTTAATGTTCATATATAACAACACGACGTTTGAAATAATATATGAGCTAAACTTTATATTAAATGTTTAAGTAAAAATGTAGTGACGTCTATGTGGAATGCCATGCTATCTCAAATGTGACATGACGTGTGCAAGTGTTGATGACGTGAATTTTACAGGTGATAAAAGTTCACACATATGATACCGGCACATAAAAAACTCGGCACACAGTGTCCACTGGTATGTTTTTAAGTTTACGCATGACAATGAGACATTGTGTGTTTAGTTAGAGAAAAACTTCTCTTGTTTTTTATCTCTAACTTTGTAAAAATTTAGAAGGGAAACTTATCTTCACAAAACACTTGAAAATATAGAAAACACGTCTAGTTGATGTTTGTATTTTCTATTTTGAAGGATGAGAAGAAGGGTTGTGGGTTACAAAGGAAAACCAGGAAAACAACTAAAATTTAAAATTTGTTTTTTAGTTTTCCTTGTTAAGTTAGGAAATAAGGGATTTTGTGTTTCGAAAAACATTTTGTTAGAAAACGTTGATTTGAACGCGATCTCTGCTTTTCTTGTTTTCCACAAAACATTTTGTAGAAAACAAGTGTGTTTTCCTTCAACTAAACGCACCCTAGAAATTTTCATCGCTACCTTTACTATCAATTAAAAAAAAAATTGAAATGAATGTTATGTTAATATATAACAAGATAAAAACAATAAATGCAAAAATTGTGGGGTTAGGATTCTCTCAAGTAGTATACAACTTAATTGATCAAGTCGTATAATCAAATGCCTAGATTAAAAGATACAAACTACTTTGATTTGATCTAGGCCTTTGATTTGATCCAACATTTGATCTAACGGCTGGTAAGTATGCAACTTGATCAAGTTGTACTACTTGAGAGAATCCTCACCCAAAATTGTGATGCTGGTTATTATTAACTGATCTTACTACTCTCATCAATTACATCACAATTCACTTTTCACCTTAGCCTCACATTAGGTTTCTCTTTCCCCTCACTCCCTCTCAATTTGCACTCTTAATAACTCACACCACCTCACTTTTTCAACCCATCTTTTTTATTTATTAAATAGTAATCTTTCTACTTTTTTTTCTATTCTATTTTTCCAAACAAACTAAATTTTCATTCATTCAAATAAAATACAAATTACAATACGGAAAAGAAAACCATACGAAATTTTTAAAAAATATGAAATATAAAAAACATACGAAAAAAACCATTACACGAGAAGAAAAACACAATCGTTCTATTTGTCGATAATCACTAGCTTTCCTCAGATCATCTTTAGCTGCGTGTGCTGTCAAACTGCAGAACTAAGTCGATAATCACTTGCTTACTAATGGCATCCCCATCAATTAGTTTCTGAACACCTGCTTTGATATCATCGTCGGTATATGTCACACCCTGAATTTACCTGTTATGGCAGCGGAATGGAATACCTGGGTGTAACGTTCATGGCATCTCATACAATGGTTATATTGAACGACCTAAAGTGTCATTTTGAAAATACATCGTTTGATCATTAAAAACATCAGAGTTTACAAAATAGGTCCCAAATTGGTGTTGCAAGTTCTTGAAAATAAGTTTATCATGATCAAACATTACATAAGTGCTTGAAAATAAAAAGGTGAGATGCGTCGACTCCGCGACTCCAAGTAGGTCCAAAATGCATGTCATCATGATGTCTTAATTACCTGAAAATACATTGCTAAAAACGGTCAACAATAATGTTGGTGAGAAATCATAGGTTTATAAAAATGAATGTTATACGGTAACCTCAAGTATAATGTGCAAGACATATGTCTCATGAAAAATTGTACAATAGACCTTAAGCTCATGACCCCGAAGCTAGACTGATGAAAATGCCCCAAATGGAGTGCTTTGCCAAACACCCTGAATGTATGAAATGAAATGCATCCGTTTGACTGTTGGTGATACCAACGCGGATGGAGGCGTCACCCTCAATAGATCTATCCACTCACCTTCGCTTGCTCACAATTAACGGTTCATGATGTACTAAATAGGGGACTTTAACATGGCAAATGCGGTAACTTAAGCAATGTACATGAATTTGATACTTAGGCCCGTATGGAAAATGGTGCAATGTATTCTCCCCCGTGGGATTTGAAAACAATAAAAGAATGTAGACGGGGCTATGAAAACTCACCTGTAGTGATGGAACAATGTACTATGAAGTGGACTGAAAAGTCAAGGCGCAACTCCTAGCCGCAACCTAATATGAATGAAGTATAATCTAATTTAGATTATATAATGATGTTATGAATGCATGTGCATATGTTATCTATACCACTCGTATTATTTTGAAATGACAATATTCGTCGAAAACATGTTTTATATTATTTCATCAGGTCATAATGTAATTTTACGTGTATATATGTTGAAACGATGTTTCATGATAGTCGTTTGGCGAAAACTTGTGAAAATATAACTTTTCGTCGTAATTAAAACACTTGTTAATTTTTGAAGACGGCCAAAAGTGGACTAGTCGTAAAACAGTGTGTACTGAGAGTTAGGGGACAAACTCAGCATTTTTGGAAAGCTTGTTACAATATCTAAATATGTTAAGTATTGAAATTTTACCCATTGCGTCTAGATTTTAATATAAATGGTCGAAAAGTATGGAATTTAGGCCAAAACTGTCATTTCTGGGTAACTTTGAGTGGCTGTAGTTTAGTTATTTAAAGTCCAAATGATAAACGGCCAACTGATTTGGAAAGTATTACAGGAGTACTAACTTTTGTTCCTTGGTGTCCCGACTCCAGAAATGAGTCTATTGACGGGAAATTGGCTCCAAACATGGGCGTTTGTGAATTTTCTGGTTTCACTTGAAAATATACCAAGTGTAAGTGCTGTCAAAAATTATGTGAAATATTTATGTTCAAAAATTCGTATCTCCTTCGTTATAAGTCCGTTTCTTAAGAATTTTATATCCCCGGTTAGCTCTTAACAAGTACTAATACATTTTTAACATGTTGATGCATTTTAATAAGGATTAGTGTCCTGTTTTCATGAAATACTTTAGTACATCAGCAACATAATTTTCTGAAAATGTAAGAAAATATGTGTAACTTGTTTTTATCGTAACTTTTTCGTTATAAAACCGTTTTTACCCGTTCTTTCGCCCATAGCTTCGTTTTTGAAAGTATTTTCTAAATCTTTGGTCCAAAATTAGTCAATATCTACTGAGTTTACTATGTTTTGCAAATAGGGACAGTAGCTTATTTTTAGTGTCAAAAATTGTTTTCCTAGTTTGTAACTTGTCCAAATCCATCACCAACAACAACAAAACATCCCTTAATCTACCATACACCTTCTTAGGGTGTCATGGGTTCCTAAAAATCATCAACCAAGAAAATCTCCAAGGGTTTACATAATATATATTTTTAAGGCTAAAATGATATAAAAATATAGATGGAGTGGTATAAATTTGCACATGCATGAACATTTAGTATAAAAATAACATGAAATTTGCAAATATTTAATAAAATTATGAAAAAGAATTTGGTAAACTTACTTGGATGATAAGAAGATTTTTAGTGAGAAAACCCTATTACTTCTTGAGTTTTTATTTCAAAACTCTAACAAGAAGCACTAAATATACTTGAAAAATACTTGATCTTGTGCAAAATGATGGTTTTTCCTTGTTCTTGATGTTTGGCCGTGTACCCCAAAGAGAAAAAGAGGGGATTTTTGTTTTGATCTAAAATAAATATGAGTTGCATGTATGAGATTTGTAGGTGAAATATAGTTTATAAAGTGGAAATCTTGTGTGGACATGTGTCCTTGGACACCTCTCAAAACCGGCCACCTCATGAGGGGTGGTGGGTTTTGTGTATAATTTTTGCCAAGTATTGTTTACGGGGTACCGTTTAGTGTATAGTTTGAGTAGTTTTAGCGTTTTCGGGTACCGGGTTAATTAGAAGTAATTTTTAATGGAACTATTGTGACAAAATGAACTTGTAGAAATTATAAAAATATAATTTTTGTAAATATTGGGTGTTTTGATAGGTATTGCTTGGTTGGTGCAAATATTGTTACAAGTTAATATAAAAGAAGGTTTAAATGTATATAAACTCTTAAAATATAAAATAAGTAACCTTTACAATTTTAGTGGCTGTATATATAGTATATAAAAATATTAGTGCCATATGGCACACATTATTTGGTGTGATGACACATTTTATTGATCACTTGTGATTGTTTATTTATAATTACATATAAGTAATTTAAAATACTATATAACTTATGAGTGGAATAGAATGCACATGATGAAGTGATGATATGTAGACTAACCCTAGTCAATAAAATATATTATGAATGATGTCTCATGATCACATGGTTAACCCTTCCTGGTTATGAAAATGAATACCCGTAAACCTAGTTTACGTGAAATGATGAATTGTGAAATGATGAATTGAAATCTGTGAATAGTAAATTGTCGAGACTTGGAAAAATGACCTGAAATTGAGAATTGTGACAGTTGCCCACCCAAAAAGGAATTCAGTCCCTAAATTCAGCTGATGTTGGTCTCTGAAGTAGACTCGGTGAAAAGATGTGGGTATTCGAGTCGCATTTGGTCTTCCCGTTCCCAAGTAAACTCGGGACCTCTTCGAGAATTTACAGCGAACCTTCACGATAGGAATTCGACTTTGCTTCAACCGTTTGACCTTGCGGTCCATGATTTTTGTTGGTTATACAGTGCTGAGTACGTTCTATAGTGCTCAGGTAGTTCTCTCCTAGAGATGTCAATGGAAAAATCCAACTTAATGGCTGAATGATTGACAAGCGGTGTACGTATCCAAAGAGGGTTTGTCGAAAGGGATGTTCATGAAAAATTCTATTTGTTTACAAAGCTTTTGAATGAAGATTGTTATTAGTAATTCTTGAAAATGTGACTATTATCTTCATGGCATAATCCTTCCTGAATTATACATAGGTGATCAGGCTATGTATACTTGAGGACAAATGATGCGATGCTTGGTTTAGTCAAATAGCATTTGATGAGACGAAAAATGTTACGTTTTTAGGGGTCGGTTTGAGTCCTAATTCGTATGTTTTTGGTTTGGATTTCACCCAAAGTCGTTTCTTTTCTCATTTTAGGTACTTTTGAAGGGAAAATCACAAAAGAAGCATTTTCGGGCGTTTTCGGAGTGAAAAAGTGCGGAAAACAACAAAAACTCAAAAGACCTTGAAGATTACAGAAGGTGACGCCGTCACACTCTACAAGGTGACGCCGTCAGGAACAAGTGAAGTCCAGAATTGGAAAAATACTCGTGACGGGCCAGAGAGTTCGTAGTGCAAATTGGTGACGCCGTCAACCAAGGCCGTCAGATCTGGAACCAGCAATTATGACCACGTCAAGGAAGGCCGTCTGAAAACCCTAATCGCCGAGCTGACGACGTCACCTATTGGGTTGACGCCGTCAGCCCGCGTTTTCTATATATATAGAACGATTTTTCTTTACTTTATATAACTTTGGAGAACTAGAGTCGAATTTTGGTGTGAAGAACTTTAGGGTTAAACCCTAGTTCGTGTATTAGTGACCTTAGAGGGTATCCTAACCCCTCTAACTTGCATGTTTAATCCAAGATAAGTCTTTATTCATACAATATGTCTATGTGTTGTGTGATTTATGCTTGTACTTGTCTTTCTTTTAACATGCTAGGCTAATTTACTTTGTGTTTGCTTAGATCTAATGAAACCTAACTATTGATTATCATGTGATGTGTATGTTGTGATTGTATTTGGATGAATGTTTCATCTACGTTAGACTAGAGAAAACTGGCTAATCTCCTATACGGTAACAAGCTTGAACGTCTTTAGAAACGTGAATCGTATGTGCGTTATCGATTTTAAGGTAGTATTTCATGCATAGGTTGCTATCGGTGAGCTCATGATAGGATGCTTGACGTATCGTCATAGAGTGAGGTAGGAACTTATAGAGTTAGGGAATTGAACGCACTCCCTACGACTTGTTAGGAATACACCCGTCATCCACGCAAACTCAACATACTAATTACATGGTAAAAGATAGTTAGGGAGTAATGAAATCTAAGTAAACACTATTCTCCACCACTGATTTTCTCTAAAACAAAAAAATACAAAAATATAAGTAGCTTAGAAGTAGATAACTTGGGTTAGTTGACTAGCAACTAATTCCGCCCTATCCTCCAAAACCAGAGATTTTACTGCTTTCATAAAATATAAAAATACAAAAAGAATCTTCTTCCACCCTTAGACCTAGATTAGAGTAGCCTTTAGCCTAACGAACACTATTCCCTGCGAGAGAACGATCAATCCCCCGGTACTTGCCACTACACTATACTACATCGGTCAGGTACACTGCCTGGTGGGGATTGCAAGCTTCTCGAGATCCCTCGAGAGGTAAAACGTAGTGCGTGTTGCAATCCACGCGCATCAGCATTACTTTTCTCAAAAGTTTTAGATGGTGTTCAACGTGTTGTTGTGAAAAATGGTATCCCAGATAATTCTTTTCAGGGTATCATGAAAATTGTTTCGTGTAATGGTAGTAAATGCTTGATAAAAACAACAGAAAAAATCAATTTATTGGGTGGTGACAAAATAGCTTGGAATAAAATTCGTTAAATGGTTCATTGGATACGTGGGTGAATCTTATGGAATGGTAATAGTTTACTAATCCGTCAAGAATGAAATCGGCCTAATCCATGCTAAGACAATGGCATAATGATGCGAAACGATTGAAAATTGAGCAATTGGAATAGAAAATGGAATAAACGAAGGTTATGATTATCGCGGAGATAAAAAAAGATAGATATTACATTGGATGGAAAAGTGCTTATTACAACCTGATTATGTCAACGTATCTACGGAAAGTACAAAAGAAAGATACAACCCTAGAGGGCTCGAACTACAGTCTATATATCAAAACATGAACTCCTTCTTGTCTTAAGCATTGTTGTTATCCTTGATGTTGCTAATGTCCCGGCGGGCTCTCTTCTAACAACACATGCTATTCCTCGAGTTAATCCATCTTGGTTCTCATGTCCTGATTTCCTTGTTGTGGACAAATCATTCCCTAAAATGTCCTTTCTCTCTCACAGCCAAAACACTCACTGTGGGGTCTCCGATTGCCTGCAATTATAGGGGAATTTGCATTCTCTAGTCGAATGGCCAAGATCTTACAGTTACCACAAGATTTAGGGCAATTCCAGGGTTATGATGAAGTGACATATTGTTGGGAATAAAGCTAACAGTTACCACTGATAAGCTTGTTGGAAGACACTGCTGAAGAATGCACAAGCAGTGAAAAACACATTACCACTGCATAAGTAACATATTTATTACACTGCTGTTAGGATAACTGTAATGTATTCGTATGTAGATAAATATAGAAAAGATCTTGTGTATATTCTATTATGATAGCTTTATATTTATCTTGTAAAGGACTCCTGTGCTATAGAAAAGGGGTCATAGTCATTGTTCTAGGTACGTATCAACCCTAGAAAGCTTCAAGGTGGTAACCCTAGTGATAAGCCAAGATCACTCGTATTATTATCAATAATATTGAAGCTTTGTGTTAAAAACACCCCCTTTTTTAACAACTGTTCTCACTTACATTACATCATACAATTTCATATTCTAAGTATTGTTAAGTATATTCCGCGTGCTTAATAATATAACTCAAAGTATCATCTAACACAAGGTGTGTGTTTGATCCTAACAAGTGTATCAGAGCCCCAGGTTTCTGATACTTTGATTTAGAGATCCAAGGAATTAAGGCTTAACCAATTCACTCAGATCCATGGAGATTGGAAAACAACCTAGTCCAACTATGCTCAGAGACTTCCTAAGTCAAACTCAATGATTTGAGTGGGTGAGGATAATGATGTGAGCAATATTTCCCATTCAAGATTATGGCTTTGGTGGGAAGAATCATAAATTAACGGTGACTCTTTTCAAACTACTCAGAGACTGAAAAAGTTGGTGACAAAGAAGTAACCACAGTTTCTTGCACCTTCCCACTAGTGATGAAAAACACAAAAGAAGAATTGATATGAAGGCCAGAAGTTATTCTAATGACTCTTCTAAAGACCAGATCTATTGCTTTCCCCAGTAATATTCAAGACTGCAAAAGAGTTGTTTGAAGAGATCTGTTCTGTGTTTGGTGGCAATGATGCTACTAAGAAGACCCAAAAGACATTGTTGAAGTAGAGCTATGAAAACTTCACTGCTTCAAGCAATGAATCACTTGACAGCATTTTCACCAAACTACAGAAGATTGTCACTCAATTGACTGTGTTTGGAATTGAGGTAGACAAGGAAGACCTCAATTTGAAGTTTCAAAGAAGCTTGCCTTCTGAGTTTCATACCAATGTAACAGTCTGGGAGAACAAACCAGAAATTGAAACTATGAAGCTCAATGATCTTTACAATAACTTCAAACTCATTGAGCAAAGATTGAAGAAGGCAGGGAAGCTTGGTTCAAGCTCTAGCAGCTTGGCATTGGTGTCAACCTCAGTTGACAGTGATGATTCTGAAGATGACAGTGATGATGAAATTGCCACTGCTGGTTCTACAGTTTCCACTGGTAATGCTCTTGTTACCACTGCAGGTTCAAAGAAGAAGGTTGCTGGTATTGGAGATCCTACCTTTTATGCCTTTATCTCTACTCAAGTTAATGGCTCTATATTAACTCATGAAGACATTGAGCAAATTTATGAGGATGACTTGGAGGAGATGGACATAAAGTGGCAAGTAGCTCTTCTTAGCATGAGAGCTAGGAAATTCTACAAGAAGACTGGCAAGCGAATCTACATCAATGGAAGTGAAACTGCAGGGTTTTTTTAAAAAGAAAGTAGAGTGTTTCAACTGTCACAAGTTGGGGAATTTTGCTAGGGAATGCAGGAGACCAAGGAAGCAGGATAACAGATCCACATGGTACAAGCAAAAGAAGGAACCAATTGTGGAGGAACCAAAGGCAATGCTGGCAATTGATGGTGTGAGCTATGATTGGAGTTTCATGGCTGATGATGAAGAGGAAAAACCTTCAGATGCTGCTTTCATTGCTATAGAACATGCTCTCATGGCCTTCTCTGACTCTGAGGTACAAAACTTTGAATGTTGTTCTAAAACATGTAAGGCTTCTAGAGAATGTGAAAGGCTAAATGAATTACTAGAAAACCATAGAACAGAGTTGTTTGCTGCTAACTATAATGTTTCAAATCTTAGAAGAGGTATATCTGTGTTAGAAAAACAACTTGAGCATTATAGAGAAAATGAGACAAAATTTAATGATGATATGGTTATTCGTAAAAGAGAGTTAGATCATAAGATAGCTGTGAATGAGACATTTAAAGAAGAGCTTGAAAGGCTTAGNAATGAATTACTAGAAAACCATAGAACAGAGTTGTTTGCTGCTAACTATAATGTTTCAAATCTTAGAAGAGGTATATCTGTGTTAGAAAAACAACTTGAGCATTATAGAGAAAATGAGACAAAATTTAATGATGATATGGTTATTCGTAAAAGAGAGTTAGATCATAAGATAGCTGTGAATGAGACATTTAAAGAAGAGCTTGAAAGGCTTAGAAAGGTAAATGAGAATGTCAACTTATCTGTTGATACCTTATATTATCAATCTAAGTCAATTGATAAAATTTGGGAAGCACAAATTACTAACAAAGCTAAGTCTGGTTTAGGATACAATACAGTTCCACCACCACTAAGGGGTGTTCAGCACCCCCTGGCATAGATTTGGCACATACAGGACTAGAAGATTTTCAGGAACCTGTTCTTGAATATGGTCCTCCCAAATTTGTGAAAAGTGAGGAAGAGGTTAAGCATGAAACTGATGTTTTTGAAAGTGCAAGTGACTCATCTGTAGTAGATGAGAGTGTTAAAAAGAATGTAGAGACTTCTATCCCACAAGTTGTTAATACCATTACAGAGGAACCTAGGAAACAAGTTAATAAGCCTAGACAAACTGTAAGGTATGCTGAGATGTATAGAAACAAGTCATCAACTCCTAGGGGTAATCAGAGGAGTTGGAATCATGTAAAATCTCAACAACTAGGTAGTGAGTTTGTAATGAACAATAAAGCATGTTATATCTGTGGTAGCTTTGAACATTTACATGCTAATTGTGACTATCATGTTGGGAGAAGGGAAGTTTATGGGAAAAAGAGGGTGGATTCAAACAAGTTTCAAAACAAATCACACCCTAATACTCACAGCAACATGATCCCAAGAGCAGTTTTGTTGAGAAGTGGACTTAAATCTTTTGCCACTGCTAAAAATGTTAACACTGCTCATCCTAAATCACCTGTTTCAAGTGCAAAACCTAAAACAACTTTTGTTAAATCTGTACAAACAGGAAAAAGGACTTTTTATAACAAAAGGGTTCAAGATAACCAACAGTGGGTACCAAAGTCTAAACCAGCAGTTACCACTGCTCAAACAAAAGTTCCCACTGCTAAAGTTGTAAACAAGAACAGGGGTAATATGGGAAATGCTGTGAAGGCCTCAGCACGTTGGGAATGGAAACCTAAAGGAAATATCACAACAAACAATCCCAATGGTGTATCAATGACCTTTGATAGATTTAACTATATTGATACACGAGGCAGATCCAAGTCAATCATGGCTTGGGTCTCCAAAGGAAACTAACTCCTTTATTATATGTGCAGGAACATCCAAGGACAAAAAGATCAGACCAAGGCTATACAGACAGTGGATGTTCAAGGCACATGACTGGCAACAAGTCCTATCTATCCAATTTTGAATACTTTGATGGACATGATGTCAGCTTTGGAGGAGGAGTAAATGGTAAAGTTACTGGTAAAGGTGTTATTAAAACTGGTAACTTGGATTTTGAACCTGTGTACTATGTAAAAGAGCTTAAGTATAATCTCTTTAGTGTGTCACAGATGTGTGACAAGAAAAACAATGTTCTTTTTACTGAAGATATGTGTTTTGTTCTTTCTAAGGATTTTAAGATGCCTGATGAGAGTCAGATCCTTCTTAAAATTCCTAGAAAAGGCAACTTATATAGCTTTGATATAAATAACATTGTTGCTAAAGACGATCATGCTTGCTTTATTGAAAAGGCCACAGTGGATGAATCCATGCTATGGCATAGAAGATTTGGTCATATTAATTTCAAAACCATAAATAAGATTGTCAAAGATGGTTTGGTGAGAGGTTTGCCTCAGAAAAGATTTGAAAATGATCAAACCTGTGTTGCTTGTCTTAAGGGCAAACAACACAGAGCTTCTTGCAGGTCAAAAATGGTTAACTCTATTGCTCACCCACTTCAAATGTTACATATGGATTTGTTTGGTCCTACATCTGTGAGTAACATAAATCATAAGAGATATTGTCTTGTTGTAACTGATGATTTTAGTAGGTTCACATGGGTTTTCTTTCTTAGAACTAAGGATGAGACAACTGGCATCCTTAAGACCTTTATAACTGAAGTAGAAAACCAAAATGATATGAAAGTTAAAATCATTAGGTGTGACAATGGGACAGAATTTAAGAATAGAGTTATGGATGATTTTTGCAGAGAGAAAGGTATTAAAAGAGAATTTAGTGTAGCTAGAACTCCTCAACAAAATGGTGTAGCTGAGAGGAGAAATAGGACACTAATAGAGGCTGCTAGAACCATGTTGGCAGATTCAAAATTGCCAATGACCTTTTGGGCTGAAGCAGTTAACACTGCTTGTTATGTGCAAACAGGGTTTTAGTAGTAAAAACAAAGAACAAGACACCTTATGAGTTATTTAGAGGTAGACCACCTATCCTAGACTTCATGAGACCATTTGGATGTCATGTCACTATTCTCAATCTCATAGATCATCTGGGTAAATTTGATGAAAAAGCTGATGAAGGGTATTTTGTTGGGTATTCTATGGTTAGTAAAGCTTTTAGGGTATTCAACTTAAGGACCCAAAAGGTTGAAGAAAATCTACATGTTGAGTTCCTAGAAAACAAAGTGAATATCAAAGGAACTGGTCCAGAAAGGCTGTTTGATCTTGATACTCTAACCCATACCATGAACTATGTGCCTATCTCTACAGGTACCTCTACTAATGATTTTGCAGGTTCAGAAGAGTTTGTTGATGAGGATGAACCAAGCTTGGATCAACAAGATGATCAAGATGAATTTATTTTGCCTATTTGGGACTATGCAGATTATGATGATGTTGCAAAGACTGGAGATGCTCAACCTTCTAAAGCAACAAATGTGAACACTGGAAATAATGAAAGCAGTGGAAATTTTGATTCCACTACTAGGCCAAAAGATTCCACTGCCAGACCAGAAGTTGCAAAGAATGTTGAAAGCAGTGGAAATACTAATTCCACTGCTAGGCCAGAAGTTTCCACTGCTACACCTGAAGTGGAAAATTCAACTCCAGTTACACAGGAAGCTCAAGCCAGTGATTTTGAAATATCAAATATGCCTACTGAGATTGAAATTCCTCAAACTCCCCATACCACAGTTCATAAATTACATCCTCTTGAAAATGTGATAGGGGATGTCAACTCACCTGTGAAGACTAGAAGACAATCAAAGATGGCTGACATTCATGGCTTTATCAGTGAAATTTATGAATCTAAGAATCATGAAGGCAAAAATGAATGTCTGTTCATGTGTTTTCTGTCTCAAAAGG
>LBNU01028759.1:7270-24609 GCA_014162995.1 Artemisia annua | reverse complement strand
TGATCCTTGGGCTTGTTGAGTGACTAATTGGTGTTTAAAAATTGAAACCGCGCAAAACGCAAAATGTGCAAAGTTTAATTAAAAATGCAAAGTTAAAAGAAGGTATTTAATTTATGATTGTAAGAAACCAAAATGCATAAAAATAGTTATATTGTATATAGTCAGGTGTCGGTTTAAATTAAATATACGTAAATTGAAGTTATATAAATCCTACGAGTGGGATAGTATGCAAATGATGTAGTGATGAAATGTAGACTAACTCTAGTCTATGAAATGCATTTTTGAATGAAATCTTATGATCACGCGACCTAACCTTCCCGGTTTCGCGAAATGAATACCCGTAAACCTAGTTTACGTGAAATGATGAATAGTGAATTGAATAATGATATGAAAATTACCTGAAATTATGAATTGTGACAGTTCCCTACCCAAAAAGGAATTCAGTCCCTGAATTCAGCTGGTGTTGGTCTCTGAAGTAGACTCGGTGAAAAGATGTGGGTATTTGAGTCGCATTTGGTCTTCTCGTTCCCAATTAAACTCATGACCTCTTCGAGAATTCCAGCGAACTTTCACGATAGGAATTCGACTTGCTTCAACCGTTTGACCTTGCGGTCCATGATTTTGCTGGTTTATACAGTGCTGAGTACGTCCTATTGTGCTCAGATAGTTCTCTTTAAGGTTTGTTGATCTGAGGATGGTAGAGCATGTGTATCCGATTGGAAAGAGAATATTTTAAAGGAATTGCTAGAAGTTTAAGGTTCGTCTATCCTTTCATCGTTTTCTTATGTCATGAAATATTGCTCGTAGATGGAAAGTCTCTCCTAGAGAAATCAATGGAAATATCCAACTTAATGGCTGAATGAGTGACAAGCGGTGTACGTATCCAAAGAGGGTTTACCGAAAGGGATGTTCATGAAAAATTCTATTTGTTTACAAGGCTTTTGAATGAAGATTGTTGTTAATAATTCTTGAAAATGTGACTATTTTCTTCATGGCATAATTCTTTCTGAATTATACATAGGTGATCAGGCTATGTATAATTGAGGACAAATGATGCGATGCTTGATTTAGTCAAATAGCGTTACTTTTCTCAAAAGTTTTAGATGGTGTTAAACGTGTTGTTGTGAAAAATGGTATCACAGATAATTCTTTTCAGGTTATCATGAAAGTTGTTTCGTGTAATGGTAGTAAATGCTTGATAAAAATAGCAGAAAAATCAATTTATTGGGTGGTGACAAAATAGCTTGGAATAAAATTCGTTAAATGGTTCATTGGATACGTGGATGAATCTTATGGAATGGTAATAGTCTACTAATCCGTCAAAAATGAAATCGGCCTAATCCCTGATAAGACAATGGCATAATGTTGCGAAGCGATTGAAAATTGAGCAAATGAGAATAGAAAATGGAATAAACAAAGGTTATGATTATCGCTGAGATAACAAAAGATAGATATTACATTGGATGGGAAAAGTGCTTATTACAACCAGATTATGTCAACGTACCTACGGAAAGTACAAAAGAAAGATACAACCCTAGAGGGCTCGAACTACGGTTTATATATCAAAACATGAACTCCTTCTTGTCTTAAGCATTGTTGTTATCCTTGATGTTGCTAATGTCCCGGCGGGCTCTCTTCTAACAACACACGCTATTCCTCGAGTTAATCCATCTTGGTTCCCATGTCCTGATTTCTTTGTTGTGGGCAATCATTCCTAAAATGTCCTTTCTCTCCACAGCTAAAACACGTCACTGGGGGTCCCTGATTGCCTGCAATTATAGGGAATTTGCATTCTCTAGTCGAATGGCCAAGCTTCTTACAGTTACCACAAGGTTTAGGGCAATTCCCAGGGTTATGATGAAGTGGACATATGTTGCATTTCGGTAAGGTACCNTGTTTAGATCCTACACATATGTTGTATTTCGGTAAGGTACCAGTGTAACATCTCTTTTCATTCTGCCCTGCAGCATAGGCCTTAGCAACCTCTTGTCTCTTGGGTGATTGTTGAGTAGCATTGTCACCTCGATTGTTGTCCCACTTTCTTTTGTTGTTGTTGTTATGATTGGTATTGTTTTGGTTATTATTGTAGTTGTTGTTGTTTCGGTAGTTGTTGTTGTTGTTATTTGCAAACGTTCCTTTATTTATAATCTGAGCCATAAGTTTCTGAGACATCCTGATTGCCTCGTCCAGTGTGTGTGGGTCAAAAGAAATCACATCTCCACGGATGTTTTCAGGTAAACCACCAATGAAATTTTCCAACAACTTCTCATTATCCGGAACCATAGACGGACATAAAGCAGCCAACTCTTGATACCTCCTGATATATGTCTCAATATCATTTCCCAACGTCACTAGTTCATAAAACTTGGTCTCCAACTTTTACACTTCCGTGCGGGGACAAAACTTCTTAGTCAATAACTTCTTGAATTCATCCCATGAAAGTTTGTAAGCATTTTCCATTCCCATGGGCTTTGCATAAGAATTCCACCATGACATAGCTTCATCGAGAAGTGTACTAGCAGCAAATTTTACCTTGGATTCCTCGGGACAATTGCATAGACTAAATACCGATTCGGTATGTTCAAACCAACGGATCATAGCAATGGCTCCTTCAGTACCTTTGAATTTTATAGGATCACCACTTTTGAAGTCCTTGTACGTACACTTACGTCCATTAGTTCCATTGCTAGCTTGCCCAGATGTCTCTACTTGAGAAGCAGCCTCAGCAGCTCTTGCAGCAACAGCAGCTCTTTCAACCACTAGTGCCTCAGCTATACTATCCTTTACAAGTTTCCGGATAGCGGCTTGTGTCATGGCCGGTGCGGCCTATGCAATCTTTTCTTTCCTTGGTGGCATATTTCTGCTCAATAACAATGGAATACAACCATGAGAAATCATACTAGAAATGATTATCGTTCACAATATATACAACCACAACATGTATATATACTCACAACACATGAATACAACACATGGAAATCTCGGTCTATACGGACCGATATCATAGATAGCACAACCATTCCTACATAGTAGAGTCACACTTGATACATTTGTTTGTACAACAACCAAAATACAACAAGTTCTATAAACTATGTTCCACGCCTCGGGAAACTAGGATAATAGTAAAAGCTAGTAAAGATATAAGTCTAGTCTAGAGGCTTCCTGGTGTCCCTCTGAGTGAAATTAGGGTTGTGGCATTATAAGATTGAGGTGAGTCCTGGAGTGGGGTCTAAAGTTATGCATCAATCATGTCCGAGATAGTGTAGATTCCAAACTATTCTTGAGGAATCTGCGGATGTCCCTGTTGAGTCCGTGACCTTGATATTATACGCAAGGTGTTATCTAATACATGGCGGGTGGGAATGGAAAAAGGAAATGACAATGGTGGTACTGAAAAGGCAAGGGCAGTCTACCGAATCTCAAAGTCTCAGTGTCATATCTAGTAGTCTTTCCTAATTCGGGTTCCGGTGGTGCTATCATCTCAAATGGGTGGGAGTTATCATCTAACAAATGTGAGTGATATGTGAATGTCAGAGTATCGGAATTGAAGATGAGAGTGATGATGTAGGTGTATCAGCCGATGAAAAAGAAACATCCTCGATATCCGAGTTTGCTAGGATGATCACAGGGTGGTTGGGTGAAGACATGTCACTTGTGAACCAGGTCAATATGAAATGAAATGAATAAAACATGTAATGAAATCATATAACTAATGAATATGCACTTATGATATAATGATGAGATGTTATGATGGTGTAGTTATAGTCTAGAGTATAAGGACAACCTAGTTCGCTATAACCTTTGCTCTAGTACCAATCTGTCACACCCTGAATTTACCTGTTATGGCAGCGGAATGGAATACCTGGGTGTAACGTTCATGGCATCTCATACAATGGTTATATTGAACGACCTAAAGTGTCGTTATGAAAATACATCGTTTGATCATTAAAAACATCAGAGTTTACAAAATAGGTCCCAAAATGGTGTTGCAAGTTCTTGAAAATAAGTTTATCATGATCAAACATTACATAAGTGCTTGAAAATAAAAAGGTGAGACGCGTCGACTCCGCGACTCCAAGTAGGTCCAAAATGCATGTCATCATGATGTCTTAATTACCTGAAAATACATTGCTAAAAACGGTCAACAATAATGTTGGTGAGAAATCATAGGTTTATAAAAATGAATGTTATACGGTAACCTCAAGTATAATGTGCAAGACATATGTCTCATGAAAAATTGTACAATAGACCTTAAGCTCATGACCCCGAAGCTAGACTGATGAAAATGCCCCAAATGGAGTGCTTTGCCAAACACCCTGAATGTATGAAATGAAATGCATCCGTTTGACTGTTGGTGATACCAACGCGGATGGAGGCGTCACCCTCAATAGATCTATCCACTCACCTTCGCTTGCTCACAATTAACGGTTCATGATGTACTAAATAGGGGACTTTAACATGGCAAATGCGGTAACTTAAGCAATGTACATGAATTTGATACTTAGGCCCGTATGGAAAATGGTGCAATGTATTCTCCCCCGTGGGATTTGAAAACAATAAAAGAATGTAGACGGGGCTATGAAAACTCACCTGTAGTGATGGAACAATGTACAATGAAGTGGACTGAAAAGTCAAGGCGCAACTCCTAGCCGCAACCTAATATGAATGAAGTATAATCTAATTTAGATTATATAATGATGTTATGAATGCATGTGCATATGTTATCTATACCACTCGTATTATTTTGAAATGACAATATTCGTCGAAAATATGTTTTATATTATTTCATCAAGTCATAATGTACTTTTACGTGTATATATGTTGTAACGATGTTTCATGATAGTCGTTTGGCGAAAACTTGTGAAAATATAACTTTTCGTCGTAATTAAAACACTTTGTTAATTTTTTAAGACGGCCAAAAGTGGCATCGGAAAACTAGTCGTAAAACAGTGTGTACTGAGAGTTAGGGGACAAACTCAGCATTTTTGGAAAGCTTGTTACAGTATCTAAATATGTTCAGTAGTGAAATTTTACCCATTGCGTCTACATTTTAATATAAGTGGTCGAAAAGTATGGCATTTAGGCCAAAACTGTCATTTCTGGGTAACTTTGAGTGGCTGTAGTTTAGTTATTTAAAGTCCAAATGATAAACGGCCAACTGATTTGGAAAGTATTACAGGAGTACTAACTTTTGTTCCTTGGTGTCCCGACTCCAGAAATGAGTCTATTGACGGGAAATTGGCTCCAAACATGGGCGTTTGTGAATTTTCTGGTTTCACTTGAAAATATACCAAGTGTAAGTGCTGTCAAAAATTATGTGAAATATTTATGTTCAAAAATTCGTATCTCCTTCGTTATAAGTCCGTTTCTTAAGAATTTTATATCCCCGGTTAGCTCTTAACAAGTACTAATACATTTTTAACATGTTGATGCATTTTAATGAGGGTTAGTGTCCTGTTTTCATGAAATACTTTAGTACATCAGCAACATAATTTTCTGAAAATGTAAGAAAATATGTGTAACTTGTTTTTATCGTAACTTTTTCGTTATAAAACCGTTTTTACCCGTTCTTTCGCCCATAGCTTCGTTTTTGAAAGTATTTTCTAAATCTTTGGTCCAAAATTAGTCAATATCTACTGAGTTTACCATGTTTTGCAAATAGGGACAGTAGCTTATTTATAGTGTCAAAAATTGTTTTTCCTAGTTTGTAACTTGTCCAAATCCATCACCAACAACAACAAAACATCCCTTAATCTACCATACACTTTCTTAGGGTGTCATGGGTTCCTAAACATCATCAACCAAGAAAATCTCCAAGGGTTTACATAATATATATTTTTAAGGCTAAAATGATATAAAAATATAGATGGAGTGGTATAAATTTGCACATGCATGAACATTTAGTATAAAAATAACATGAACTTTGCAAGAATTTAATAAAATTATGAAAAAGAATTTGGTAAACTTACTTGGATGATAAGAAGATTTTTAGTGATAAAACCCTATTACTTCTTGAGTTTTTATTTCAAAACTCTAACAAGAAGCACTAAATATACTTGAAAAATACTTGATCTTGTGAAAAATGATGGTTTTTCCTTGTTCTTGATGTTTGGTCGTGTACCCCAAAGAGAAAAAGAGGGGATTTTTGTTTTGATCTAAAATAAATATGAGTTGCATGTATGAGATTTGTAGGTGAAATATAGTTTATAAAGTGGAAATCTTGTGAGGACATGTGTCCTTGGACACCTCTCAAAACCGGCCACCTCATGAGGGGTGGTGGGTTTTGTGTATAATTTTTGCCAAGTATTGTTTACGGGGTACCGTTTAGTGTATAGTTTGAGTAGTTTTAACGTTTTCGGGTACCGGGTTAATTAGAAGTAATTTTTAATGGAACTATTGTGACAAAATGAACTTGTAGAAATTATAAAAATATAATTTTTTGTAAATTTTGATAGGTATTGCTTGGTTGGTGCAAATATTGTTACAAGTTAATTTAAAAGAAGGTTTAAATGTATATAAACTCTTAAAATATAAAATAAATAACCTTTACAATTTTAGTGGCTGTATATATAGTATATAAAAATATTAGTGCCATAGTGGGAATTGTTTGGTGTGATGACACATTTTATTGATCACTTGTGATTGTTTATTTATAATTACATATAAGTAATTTAAAATACTATATAACTTATGAGTGGAATAGAATGCACATGATGAAGTGATGATATGTAGACTAACCCTAGTCAATAAAATGTATTATGAATGATGTCTCATGATCACATGGTTAACCCTTCCTGGTTATGAAAATGAATACCCGTAAACCTAGTTTACGTGAAATGATGAATTGTGAAATGGTGAATTGAAATCTGTGAATAGTAAATTGTCGAGACTTGGAAAAATGACCTGAAATTGAGAATTGTGACAGTATATGAAAGTAAACAATCCATATAAGATTTTAGTAGAGATTAAGTTTGAAGTTGTGTAAAGAATAATAGTAGAGAGTAGAGATTATAGAGTATAAAGTATATAATGTAAAATTGTGTTTAAAATGGTGAAATTCATAGGGTATTTATAAGTAAAAAATGGTGTAGCGGATTATTATTATTATTTTTTAAATTACAATTCAATTGATAGTAGAAACATAGGGCCCACATTGCACAGCTTCTTATGCGATGAGAAGCTCACCTTTGGCTATTTTGGTCTTCGTCCCTCACGCGTGAGTCACAACCACCCAACAAGGGTGGCGTGTAACTTTGCTTGCTTGCTCACTCCTACTCCCGCTCTTTACAGGGAGTAGTCTTATGAACCTTTCCATTATATATTTTTATCAACATATATTATTATTATTATTATTATTATTATTATTATTATTATTATTATTATTATTATTATTATTATTATTATTATTATTATTATTATTATTATTTTATAAAACTTCATTTTATTATTATTATTATTATTATTATTATTATTATTATTATTATTATTATTATTATTATTATTATTATTTATTTATTTATTTTATTATTATTATATCATCACTTTATTAGAAACTTACAGGGTCTACAAGAAATTAGTGGGGAGCCGAGATACTATCTGAGTCCCCACTCCTCTAGCTATAGCAAAGCTAATCCTATTTATTATTATTATTATTATTATTATTATTATTATTATTATTATTATTATTATTATTATTATTATTATTATTATTATTATTATTATTATTATTATTACTATTACTATTACTATTACTATTACTATTACTATTACTATACAGTGTAAAGGCTATACGGCGTAAAGTTCCTCCTCTACGACGTACGAAAGCTCTATTAAAAGAAATAATTGGGCATTTCAAGCCGTAAATTTAGTACACGCGCTTGCTGCTTTACGCGCGTACCATGCTATATACAATAAAGCATAATGTGTCAGGTTCGATAAATTATCAGATAATTATCTTGTTATGCGATTTTATTCTTATATATTAGTCACAAGACCGGTTGCTGAAAACCGCAAAAGAGCTTGTTAAGCATATACTTTTGGATCTTGATGAGATGTTCATTCACATTGAGTCATAGCTCTTAAGCATACACTCTTTCCCATAATACAGTTATCATCGAAATAGATGAACATATGTAAAGGAACTAAAGCTTGATAGAACGCATGAAATGCAAGAGATCAAAACATTGGTCACCTTATGGATATGAGGATAAAAACGTCATTTGGAACGCGATGATAGAATTTTGAGAGATTGATTTACTAATCGTAAGACCAGGTGTAATCGTTACCAAACCCAAAGGTGGTGAACCACTACGGCGCGCGGTCCCCCGTTACATCTCTTCCGACTTCACACACATTCCTTTTTATTTATTTATTTATTTATTTATTTATTATTTTTTATTTTGTCATGGTCTGGTGTTGCAGACCACCTTTAGTGGTGCACTCTTTTGTTTTTATTTGTTTGTGTGTGTTTGTTGGGTAGGATTATGTTTATATAAAGTGAAGTATTTTTATATGTATGTTTTGTGGCTACCACTACACCTGTTTGGTGGTGTGTTTAGTGTTGTGTTAAGAGGTGATATGACTTTGACATGAAGGTGATCATTACACTACTTCTAGTCTAAGTGGAAAGTGTCAAGATGCATAATTTTTGTAATTTTTGTTGAGATGTATGCAACAAATTAGTGCGGTACGCAACAAACATGCATGGAAGGACTTTAATAAAGACTAGAGAAGACGTTTGCCTCACAAATTTGAAGTTTTACTTCTATTTACTTAACTTTTATATTTTATTTAAAATACTATATAAAGATAGTGAGAGGTGATTTGAATATTCTAACTTTTGGTTTGCGCAATTTATCTCATGTTGTAGACAGTTATATAGTTATTATATTTGTACATTGAATTACTGATATATGCATATTAAAAATAGTTGTGTGAAAATCACTTTCTAAAACAAATATAAGGTTTGTCTTTTGAAACTATATTCATTTACTTTCCCTATGTGAAGACATGACTTTGAAAGTAGATCGATAGAAAATATAACATTTTCTAGACATAGTGTGTGAAATAATATTATGTACTTTTTTTTTTTGAAAAGCAACAACTAAATAACACTAAAACAAAATATTACAAACTAAATGGCATCTCCATAGCCCAATTAAGCTAATTAAGGAAAGAGACCCAAAGAACAAACACCTTACACATAGGGAATTACAACTAAACAAAAACAAGACATATATAGGACCACATGACATATCCTTATGTAAAGGCTAATGATTTGCAAACTATTCTTTTTTATTTGGACATTCCATCTTGCGCTATAAAGAGTTGTACATTTGTTTGATGCTGCTTTATCAGTTTGTACATTAGAGTGTGCGGATAATAAAACAGAGTGTGCCAATCAACTCCCTTCTGTAAACATATTCCTTTGACCCAAAAAAAAAAAAAAAAAAAAAAAAAAAAAAAAAAAAAAAATTCTGAATATAACTTTTTCTTGTAAAGAAAAAGAAAACACAGATAAACTAACCGTACCTCTGCGAGGGCCACGACGACGACATAGAACGGTAAGGTTACCATGTTTATATGATAAACTAACCATGCCTCTGCGAGGCCAANCCACCCAGATGTGGTAGCAGAACTAAGGAACAAGCCCGGAAATTCCAACATGACATCAATGCAAAGTACCTTCCTTATCATAGAGATTACCAGGCACAAAATCCATCACATCCACCACAAGCATCACAATCAACTTATCCACCACAAGGACCACACATGAACTCCTCATTGGCACAACAAATTCCAAAACCAAACACCATCAAAGATAATGATAATCTTCATTCCATTCGTTTGCATTCCTTTTGCATTCCCTTTACTTTTCCCATTCCCATTCCCCATTTTGAACGAAGCGCACCCTAAGAGTGCACCGAAAGCCAACACATTCAGTCACATGTGACTAAAAAAATGCTAGAGATGGGCCACCACTACCAATGGGTGGTAGGAAATTTACTAGGATAAGTGACGACGGGTTGAAATTCAGTAAGTTAGATAGATTGAAGGACGAATTTTTGTAAAACTGAGTCCATATATTTTACAAAACGCGTATTCAACATGTTCTTTGCCCCGAGTTTTTTAACTTCTTTTAGATAAGTTAATTATACGTTCATAAAATATCAAATGTTACATGAAAAATAAAACTTGAGAGCACATGTTGCATGCTTTGAAACGTGTGGTGCACATGTGAACTGGTGCACATGTGAACAATTAAATTCTCTTGTTTTTTACTCTTCCTTTAAATCACGTGTCATAAAAAGAAAATATGCGTTCCATGTTCAAAGTTGAAATATCTTTTGTATCATGTTAATTGTTAAATCACTACAAGGTGTCTTTTTTGTTTTACGTTTCGTATTTTATTTCAAGTGGCAATATATACTCGTACTGAACTATGTGTTGCATACAATATGTATACGTTTCGTATTTTTTTTGATTAAAAAAAAAAAAAAAAAAAAANATTCTAATTTAATACTATGTATAAGTAACTATGTACAGTAAAAGATTAAAGTCATGTTAGAAGTTAGATGGTATAAGTTACAATGTAACTATGAGATTCAGACGTATGACATGCGTTAAATGACGTTAGCAATGACTGACCTTACTCTTCCTATGTGATTCACTCGTTTTTTATCAGCTCAACCAAGATAGGAACCACATGGTGTTAAATCGTTTTTTATCACAAACATGCAGGGATGGAACCTGGGGTTTTCGCGAGGTTCGGGGGCACTTATTGATTTTTCTGATAATAGTTATATTTTTTTGAAAAAGACGTAGATTTTCCCTAAATGCATTTTAAATACACTCGGTCTATCAAAATGCGTTTTTAGTATTATTTAGTTAGTCACCCGATCATATCTGTTCATGATTCTATCCATGCAAACATGCGTTAAACGACTTTAAAAATAACCTTAGATCATTCGTAATAGATAGGATGAAGACACGTGCTGGCCAAAGTGGCACCCCTAAGATGCATCGACCATTATTACACACACCCTTAAGCACACGTTTTGGATGGGAAAAAAGCAAGACTCGTTCGTGCAGACAACAGAGTCGTGTGAGGCTTAATTTGTTGTGTGTAAGTTTTTATTGAATGATTTTTGTGTGGCATATTTGTGTTTAAGTGAGATATGTTTTGGTTGTGAAATTGATTGTTTTATTACACTAAGTTAGTGATGAAGTTGGTTATAAAGAGAGAGAGAGAGAAAAAAAAATAAAAATAAAAAAAATAAAAAACTGAGATAACAATAATGAATTCGATCTTGAGGTCTCCTTGTTACACTCGACCTTACTTGTCTTGTGTGATCCACTTGTTTTTTATGATCTCAACCAAGATAGGAACCACATGTGATGATTGATTTTTATATTAGTTTGACCGGTATGATTCACTCGTTTTCTTATAAAAAAGAAAAATTTCATATATCACCCTCTTTTAATCAATAATTTTTTATATACCCATAATACAATCATTGAATGTGTTATTTACAACATTTTTAAAGCATGATTTGGGTATATTTGAAATTTTCATGTTTTGGGAAGGAAGATATGAAATTGCTCCAATCAAAAAATGTTTTGGACTAAAATGGAGAAACTAATTAAAACAATTTTCTACTTCAATAATTATCTTAACTCTTTATTTTTCTTCAAGAAGTGAAATTCAACCAGAAATATATTAGTTCAAAAGAGAGAAAAAAAAAATATTACTATTTTAGTAATTTATGACAAGTTACACAAACCCCGTAAACCACGATAGTATTTTTTTTTTAATTATTATTATTTTTTTCCTGTTCCTTTTCTTAAAACAAATAAGTGGTTACACATATTAATTATTTGCTACATAATCAAAGATTCAAAGTTGGCTAAGGGCCAAGGCGTGACTTATGTACGTTACGAGGTTGGTGGGATAATGTGCATATAAATACGATAGCAGGGTACCCGCGCGATGCGGCGGCGGGTACCCTGTAATAAAATTTTCGGCGATAAATATCTTTTAATTTTATGTTTTTCGTTACAACTTTATAGATTGTGAGAATTTTATATTTGAGTAATTTTAACCATGCTGGTCTTTTAAGTTGCGTATGTTATGTTTTTATGCTCGTGTTTTAAGGGGGTGTTTGTGAATGCTTATTGAAAACTGATTATGAGTTTTGAAAACGCATAATTAGATAATTAGCTGTTATAAAACGTGATTATAAAACATAGTGTTTGGATTTAATTATGATGTTTGATAACGTAATAATCAGATAATAAGTTTTCAAAGTGTTTGACAAATCAAATTAATAAATAATTACCTTGTAAAATTAACAAAAAGGAAATTATTATATATTATTGAATTAATCAAACTTAACTTTCTATAACTAAACTTCTAAGACATTTTTTTTTTTTTTTTTTTTAACCATGGTTTCTGACCTTTTTGGCCGACTAATCCACGGGGATTGAACCCACCACCACACAGACTCAAACCAGGTGAAGCCCTCCCTTTTCAGGAGGTTGGCGTGGCCACTTAAGGTTGTTTGCACCTAGTAGGAATTGAACTTAATGGGCTTTAATGGGCTTTACAATTTATAAAAGAAATTATAGTGAGTTATATTTTTGTTACTTAATGGGCTTTACAACATAGACCTATAGAATCTATCTATTGTTACTGGGCTTATACTGATATAACGAAGTATATGAAGTTAAAATCAGGGTTACATCTTTTTGTTCTGCCTCCGCCTCTTTTCGTCTTTCTCAAAATATCTATTTCTCACACTAACAAAATATTCAGATAGGTGAACAAGAAATGCAAAAAGTTAAATTAATATGAACAAAGAAGAAGATGGATGCGGGCAGTTCGGTAAATTGGCAAAGAAAGGAAAATCACGTTCTGAAAAAGCATGTATGGATCTGCTTTTCCAAAACCGTGTTTTGATGCTTCTGAAACGCAAATAATCAAGCCTTTTATTTTCTTTCCCAAACACTGCAATCCCAAACACCCCATAAGCGCTTTAAATAAGTCAAGCTTCTAATAGATCGATGATGAGGTTTTCTTTTGTGTTTTCGAAGTCAAGCTTCTAATAGATGTTCATAGAGGGTTGTACTTTAGGTTTAAATCATTGTAAATTTAGGTGTATGGGGTGTTTTAAAGGCTATTTAATGTATATATTTCTGTATTTCGGTCTGAATTTCGTGTCGTGCATGTTTTGCTTGTACACAATGCTTTAAATCATTGTAACTTTAGGTTTAGGGGTGTTTTAAAGGCTATTTAATGTATGTATTTATGTATTTTGGTCTTAATTTCGTGTCATGCATGTTTTGCTTGTACACAATGCTTTACTTGTTGTAATTATGAAGATTCATTGCTTTAAAGTGTTGTAAATATTGCATAATTTTTTGTACATTTGAAATTTTTGGAGAGAGATTCATTTGTGTATTATATGTAGTATAGACTATAACATGTAAAAATTCAGAAAAGAAACTCTCAATTCGTAAGAAACAAACGTACCTCACCTGGGACTCAGTTTTTGAGAAATGTTCGTATTGGATTCAAAACATATCTTTGCATAGAAGTGCCTGTCAAACTAATTTTTCAGTTAAAAGTTTAGAAAACAAAATGTGAATATCCAGCAGCAACAAATTAAATATTGTATTCCATGTAAAATTTCACGGTGAGACTGCAATATTTCCATAAAAGGACGTTTTCACATTTCATTGCCATGCAGTTCTTTATGATGATTATTTTTTATATAATAGTCACGTTTCTTTAAAAAAAAATAAAAACAAGTTTTAAAAATCCTTTGTCGGAATTTAAAATTTTACTAGCAGTGGAAATGAGACAAGCCGTTCGTGAAAAGCTTGGGATCGGATCGGTAAAAATCTCGAACGAACCAAGCCTAAACGAGCTGAAAATTGCGGTCACCATTAACATGTATCATATTTGTATATTAACCCTAGAAAGAAAAAGGACAAGCAATATATTTTTTATATGCTTGTACCATCTTTTTATTTTAGTGAAAATTCTCAAAGGAGCCTAAATTTTACATGGTAGTCCAAATCCTAGCTCGAAAAATATCAACTTCTCATAATAGACTTTTGTGGCTGAATGACCGCACAACTCTATTTAATTTTTGACACGTGTTACTTATTTTAATAATAAAATACATTCATGTATAAGAGTGGTATGAGCTACACCTAGTTTGATTTAGGTCTTGTATTTTTTGTGCAACTTACGGCTTATATTAACTTTCTTGTGCGATCAGTAGCTACAAACGTAATTTTTTTTACTTCTTCTTTGTTTAGCTTACGTGCAATTTTCTTTTTTAACTTTTTATTTAGGAGGAATTGCATATATATCCCTACAAAAGCTCAAAATTGCATATATATCTAACTTAACTTAATATTACGTAATTGCATATATATCATTTCTAAACCTTCGTAATTGCATTTATATCCTTTCTAAACCTTTAATATATCATATATATATCGAATAATTATTTAATATAATTATAAACTAAATGTCACTGTAATTATAATTTTAAAAATAGCAACAACTACATTTATTTCAAGGGTATGGTGTCCCAAGGTTCAAATGAAGTAGATTGAATAAAAAGTATATCAAGACAATGTTTAACCTCATGAAAAAAATTCACCTTATCTTATATATAATACGAATACATAAATTGAACTCATCAAATATATCATGTTTGTTATATATTATACATCATAGATAAATATGTTTACAACGAAAGCGTATATGCTACTGCCTTATAAATAAAGAAAAAGTATATTTAAGATTTTTTTTAATAGTTAGAGCATTAATAGTGGTAACGTACGTTTTGCATTAAGGCCCCTATAACGCACGTTAACCTTGTGTTAACCTTTGCGTCCTCCTGCGTTAACCAGGCATTAACGTGGGACGTTACCCACATAACGTTGCGTGAGAAGTGAACAATCTTATTACTCGTTGGTGGAACTTAAATGATTCGGAGTTTGATTCATACGAGAGGTGGCTGGATTGGATTAGTGATGTCAGGTTACCATCAAAGTCCAAAAAGATGCTTGAAGGGGTTTTTTATGTTACTTGGTGGAGGCTTTGGTGGGTCCGCAATAAAACGATTTTCAAAGGCAAGGTTCTGAGGAAGGCGCTGTTTTTTGATGATGTCATTTGTAAATCTTTTTATTGGATTCGTTATAGGAGTAAAAAATCATTCAGTTGGAATGATTGGTTAAAACACCCAAACATCATTGTATTGTAATCTAGCTTCTTTCTAGTCTTTTTTTGTGTTATAATAATAGATGTTCAAAAAAAACGTAAAAAAAAAAAAAAATAAAATAAAAAAAAAAAATAAAAAAATTTGCATTCAGGCCCTTGTAAACGGCTACTAGCCGTTATTATTAAAAAAAATTTACAATTTCAACCCCCCAAACGTTAAAATAACGGGTATATGTGCTAAAAAAAATCAAAACCTTTTTTCAACCAATATAAATACCCATTTACCACACCTCTTTTTCCCACACTTTCAATCCTCATTCTATTCTCTTCTAAACTTCTAATAGCCAAAAAAAAATGTCTCAAGGAAACAACAACGATCCCAACTCGTTTACGAACCTCCTCGGTGGGTGGGGGAACCCATATGTCACACCCTGAATTTACCTGATTGGCAGCGGAATGGAATACCTGGGTGTTAACGTTCATGGCATCTCATACAATGGTTATATTGAACGACCTAAAGTGTCGTTTTGAAAATACATCGTTTGATCATTAAAAACATCAGAGTTTACAAAATAGGTCCCAAAATGGTATTGCAAGTTCTTGAAAATAAGTTTATCATGATCAAACATTACATAAGTGCTTGAAAATAAAAAGGTGAGACGCGTCGACTCCGCGACTCCAAGTAGGTCTAAAATGCATGTCATCATGATGTCTTAATTACCTGAAAATACATTGCTAAAAACGTTCAACAATAATGTTGGTGAGAAATCATAGGTTTATAAAAATGAATGTTATACGGTAAACTCAAGTATAATGTGCAAGACATATGTCTCATGAAAAATTGTACAATAGACCTTAAGCTCATGACCCCGAAGCTAGACTGATGAAAATGCCCCAAATGGAGTGCTTTGCCAAACACCCTGAATGTATGAAATGAAATGCATCCGTTTGACTGTTGGTGATACCAACGCGGATGGAGGCGTCACCCTCAATAGATCTATCCACTCACCTTCGCTTGCTCACAATTAACGGTTCATGATGTACTAAATAGGGGACTTTAACATGGCAAATGCGGTAACTTAAGTAATGTACATGAATTTGATACTTAGGCCCGTATGGAAAATGGTGCAATGTATTCTCCCCCGTGGAATTTGAAAACAATAAAAATGTAGACGGGGCTATGAAAACTCACCTGTAGTGATGGAACAATGTACTATGAAGTAGACTGAAAAGACAAGGCGCAACTCCTAGCCGCAACCTAATATGAATGAAGTATAATCTAATTTAGATTATATAATGATGTTATGAATGCATGTGCATATGTTATCTATACCACTCATAAAGTTTTGAAATATTTATAATTGTGAAAATTATATTTTATATTATCATACCAAGTCATATAGTACTTTATGTGTATATATATATTGAAACAATGTTTTATAATTTTCATATAGTGAAAATATAACTCTTGCCGTAATTAATATTCTTAAGTAAATTTCTGAAAATAGTTTTGAACAATATGTTGCAAAACAAGGTGTATCTCGGTCGTTATACGCTCATTTTCTATGTTCTTTATGTCCGCGGATTCGTGTTACAATGTACTAATGAATTCTTGATAGCTTGGTGTATTTAATTAGTGTTAAGGGTCCTGTTTTGTCCGTATAAAAATACACATCAGCAATGCATTTTCTGAAAATTTACTTATAGTTATGAATATTGTTTTAGGCGTAACTTTCTCGTCGTAAACTCAATTTAGTCCATTCAAGCGGCTACGGTTTCGTTATAAAATTTACGTTCTGAGTATTTGGTCTAAAATAGGTCATGGGCTACTGAATTCTCCAGGTTTTCCAGAAATGACCAGCCTGTCCCAAATTGTTTAAAACAAAACTTGGTATAACTCGTTTTTTATCATATCTTAGCTAGTAATATTATCTTTTTCCGTTCAAAAGTTTCGGCTAAGTGTAGGTACTTTGAATATTGAGGGCAATATTCAATTCTAAGTGTGGGGGGGAAATTCTAGCCGAATTTGATCACAAATGTACCTTCTAGTCCCATAGTACCCCCGTTTTGGGCCAAAATTTTAAAATTTTTGGCCCCTAAA
>LBNU01028756.1:8979-24011 GCA_014162995.1 Artemisia annua | reverse complement strand
GGGAAACTTATCTTTAATTGAACATGGAAGAATCAAGGGTGAAAAACCCTTGAAAAGGCTGATAAAATCGTCTAGGGTTTGTTCCCAAAAAATTGCACACTAATGAATGGAAAATAGAAAAGTATATATAGAAAATACACTCTGACGGCGTCAGCTTATACATCCTGACGCCGTCAGCTCGCCGCCTCTAGGGTTCTCGGATGGCCTAGATCTACTTCTGACGCCGTCACTTGTAAATTCGAGCTGGGCCGTCTCTCTTTAGCATTACACCTGACAGCTTAGGATTATTAACACCTGACGCCGTCAGGTTTAAACATCACAATTCTTGCTTAGGGCGTCTGGTACAGTCTGAACTCCACTCCTTTGTCTGCATGGCTGACGGCGTCACCTTGTGACTCTGACGCCGTCAGGAAGGATTTCCAGCATTCTTCTCAAAAGTACCTAAAATGACAAAAGGAACGATTTAGGGCAATATTTGATCATATTAACACGAATTAGGGCTTAAATGACCCCCTAAAACGGGTACACTTTTCACCTCATCAAATACCCTTACACTTGAGATTTGCTTGTCCTCAAGAAAATAGGCTTTTATTCCAATCAAAATATGAGTTAGGGGCCATTTAACACTAATATAAAATTAATTACAACAAATAGTTACTCGACCCTAATCATAATAAGCACGGAAATCATACACTAGCACCTCACAAATAGTGTTTGGATACTCTCATCTCTCGGGTGTTATAAACCTATACAACTACATTTGAAATAGAATAAAATCACTCACTACCTGTCATAGCAAATAGATTACCATAGGCTTGGGAGAGGATCAATTACTCCTCCACTAGGCGTAAGCACCTAAGATAAACTATCAAAGAGGGCTTTCAAAAGGGTTGTAATGTAAGGTGTAGGGATATGATAAACACGGTTTGGTTGGAATAAAGGGTATTTTACTGGTGGCAAGTTAATTATCATGATCAAATAGATGTATTATACAATGTTGCTAAGTCAAGACTCGACTCAACTTAAGCTAAAAACGAAATAACAAAAATATAAACATAAAAAGAAACGGGATGGTAGTCCGTATGTTTTTTTTCTACTTCTCTTTTTCTCATTTTTTTTTAATTTTTCTTAATTTTTTTTTTGATTTTTATTATTTTTTTATCTTTTATTTATTTATTTATTTTTTTTGCATACACTCTTGCCCCACCATCCAAGATAATACATCATAGGGGCCTCGGTTCTCCCCTTACACTTGAACTTTTACATACTTTACAAATAACTAATCTAATGACTCGAATTAAGATAATCGAAACACTTGAAGTACTTTTTTTAAAATATTTAGCATATATGGGGGTAATAATGATGTTCTTCCCCATTACTCAATTAAACTAGTACTTTACCCATGAGTCCCAATCGTCCCAAAACAATATGTACAAGATATGACTCGAAGCAACCATGTAATCAATTAGATAATTAACAAAGGGTTTAACATAAATGTTGTCACAATAATGCACTAAAGATGAGTGCATACAAGGTGGGCTAAGGCGATTTGGGTGTACATTTAAGTGGGGTGTAACAAATTCTCACTTTGAGTAAGATGCTCAAAGGTCAAAACGAAAAGATAGGCTCTGAGGGGTGTACTAGGGGTATCGTGTACCAAAAATGGGTACAACGCAAAGGGTGTGGGAGAATTACTTGACCAATGTAGCCAACGTAATTATAACAAAAACACGGGTGTAAAACAAAGGGTTAATCCTAATGCCTCTTATCATGTAGTAGATCTAACTACACGAATGTAGTCTCACTTGTGGATTTGAGATGGTCCTAACGCAAGTTCTAGAATCTAAGTGCTACCGGTACACACATCATAGCATAAATGCTTTTCCTACCAATTCTAGGGGCGAACCTCACATATTTGGGGTGGAAAATTTTTTAGTGGTAGGTTTTTGTGCTAGTCATATAATTTCCTATCCATGAGACGCTTATTAGGACCAAAGTTTCACTTCTAAATGTTGTAAAAAATTTTAAATTGGCGCTAAAATTGCCCTAACAAATATTTCTCTCGGTTTTATTACAAATTTACTATCAAACAAACAAAAATCAAGCGCAATTGCATTCTCTAAGGTGTCTTCATTTACCCCCCTTACACTTAAACCGAACATTGTCCCCAATGTTCACATAAAAGATGTAAAAGTAATGAAAATGAAAGAATGAAACAAATACTCCCCTGATTCGTTTGGTGTGGATAGTGATGTAGCATGGTTAGATCTTTTTCCAAGAAAGATGAACGCTCAAAGCTTCCCTTCCGAAATATAAATCATCTCCTTGTCCAAAATAACATGTTAACCTGAAAAACAATAAAGGCGAACCTCGCGTAAAATTGGCGGTATATTCTATAATAGGATATAATGCTTGTGGAATGAATGTTTTTGCAGAATTTCTGGAGATTATAAGTTAGAGAATTAACAAAACTTTTTATGATTCCGGAAGAAAAACAAAACTTTCAAAAATTCAGAAAATTACTGCCTGACGCCGTCAGGTTGTAGTGCCTGACGCCGTCAAAAATGATCTGACAGCATTCTAATGTTAAGTTTCTGGAAAAAATTTTTGGAAAAACTATACCTTACTTCCTGGAATTCCTGCAAAAACATCATTATGACTCGATACAAGCATTTGACTCAAACAAGTACTAATATGCATGTTAATTTACATTGTTATGATTCATGTTCATTCGTTCTTATAAACCGATTTAGATTTCCCTAACACTTATCTTTTGCAAAATACCTTTATATGTAGTTAAGACAAAGTTAAAAACAAAATAAAGCATTTTCACAAGTTAGTTTTTGAAGCATGAATCAATAACAAGAAAAATAACATACATACGGAAACAAATAAAATCAAACAAACAAACAAATAAACACAAACCTTGGGTTGCCTCCCAAGAAGCGCTTTTCTTTATTAATGAGTCTTGTAGCTAGACTCAAAGTCACCGTACATTACGTGACTCCATCGCTGGTCACATCTTCTAGGTCGTCACCCGAACTTTTATCAGAATCACTATCATAGTGGAGGTATTTTGGGTCCTCGAAATCGAAAAGATCTTCTTGATATCTAGAACTCAGCCTATTAACGTTCTTAAAGAATCCACATGATAAGTCAGAAGTGTTTTTGCATCCTCTTCTCACATCCTCATCACATAGCACGAGTTGAGAGCTTAGACTATCGAGCCCTTCATAATCAATCCCTTTAAAGTCCCTCATTCTATATGGAGTTTGGTATGAGACTTTTCTAATCCCATCGGTGAAAGTCATGATTCCATTAAGCTCGTCCACAACTAAATTTGTGATTTCACAGAAAGGTGCCCCAAAAACAACTTGCGATAACCTAGGATCAATGTATTCTTCAATATTATCAACAATTGTGAAGCTCAAAGTGAATGTCATGTTGCCTACAAACACTTGCACACCATTATCGATACCTGCAACTTCCTCACCCTTGTATATCATCCCCCTTCTGAAGATGTTGTTGTAATGAAACAGGGACATCACGTTCTTGGGCAAGCACGTGTCAATGTAAACATTATAAAAGTGCTTGTGACCGATCATACAAGGTATTTTGAGATTAGTTGGATCGCCTCGCTTTATCCTACCAGGCCTTCTGCCTTGCAACCTCCATGTGTTACAAATTTCCGATGGTTGATACTCATACACCTCTTCATTACCATCTCGAAAAATCACTTTCCTAACACCATTGGTAAATAATGCACTACTATCATCCATATCGAGTTTCACTCCCGTTGCTTTTATGAATGGTTTCCCTAGAACAAGGCTAGTTAAGGATGGGCTGATGATCGAGCTCATGTCATTGAATACAGTAAGCTCGATATGAAAGAGGAACTTTCCTATCACAATTGGCACCCTTTTTATAGTCCCGATTATATTAAACCCCTCGTATGTGACATGTTGGGTGAAGGCTTCGTTGTATAGAGAAAGAGATATTGCATTCATAGGAGAGTTGGGGTTTATGTAGGCATCTTTTATAAACTTTTTCCTAGTGGTGCAAGATATCTTAAAGATCCTAGAAGCGCCATTCTCTATTCTCCTTCCAAATCCAATATACAGCTTAGTTGTGACCCTCTCAATTTCTTCCAAAAGGGGGCTATCTAGCAGTCCTGGGAGCCCCCGAGGCACTTAAGTTTTCACTTTCGAGCCTTCCTCATCACTCAACTCTCTTGTACTAGACTTCTCTGGTGAGTCTAGATGGTCGCAATGCACCTTGGGGTTCGTTTTGGGGGCTTCATCCTCCATCTCATTACCCGCATGCTCGGTTGATTGCTGGTCCTTGTTGGGTTTAGGAGTAGGTATAGCTGTAACGGTGTTTAAGAAGTGGAGCGGCTTTGAAGGGGTATGAGTATTTCTAGTTTCTTTTTCGTTTGGCGATATGTGTTTGAAGAGTTTACTAAGGCTCTTGATTTTCACAGGAGGGGGTTTTTGGTGAGTCGCTGTAACAGACTTGACCCCCTCAACCCGAGCCAACTCACAAGTTGATCTGCCAGCAATGCGATCAGTGATAACCCTCAACAGGTTATCAATCTTGTTGTTCATATCAACTTGTTGTTGTCTAAACTGATTCTCAAGTTTGGAGAGCTGTATTTCTTGAGAGAGAATGAATTTTTGCAGCGTCTCCTCGTGATTTTTCTGTTTAGGCGTATTCTGATGAGGATAATGTTCGGACCAGGTGAGTGGGGGAGAGTCATTGAATGATACGCTTCGAGTTTGGTTCCAACTAAAGTTTGGCTTATTCTCCCATGCCTCATACCTATCCCCGGAATTCTCGAGTCCATAATTGGTAGTGAGCCACTTATCTCCCGCCTTATTGATTCGCGATGATGCGAATTCTTTGAAAGCTTGTTTGGGAAGTTCCATGCAATTATGAGTTTCGTGAGGACCATCACATAATTTGCATGAAGAAGTAACTTTGTTCACTTGGCTTGAAGGTTTGGGAGCCTCGTAGGATTTCATAAGAAACTTGACTTGGTCTTCAAGTTCTATGATCCTACGGTCGGAAGTGCTTGAATTATTTGAAGGCAAAGATATTGCCTTGACCGTTTTATTCAAATCAGGGGGATCATTCCAACTTTCGTTGTCATAGAGAGCAAGATCTTCTAGGAGATCCCATGATTGTTCCGCACTTAGATCACGTAGCTTACCACCAGCCGCTTGGTCAATGGTTTGCCTCGTGGGGAGATTGATATGGTCATAGAAGATTTGGACTTGGAGCCAAAGGTCTATGCCATGTTGAGGGACTTTTTGGAGTAAGTCCTTGAATCGAGTCCATGCCTCGTAGAGGGTTTCGCCTTGACGTTGTTGGAACATCAAGATATCATTCCTTAGCTTGGTAGTTCTTCCCGGTGTGAAAAACTGAGCAAGGAAACGAGTGGTGAGATCATCCTAAGAGGTGATGGATCCGGCGGGAAGACGCTCAAGCCATTGACTAGCTTGGTCCCGCAGAGAGAATTGAAAGAGACGCAATCGGGTCGTCTCTCGAGTGGCAACATCAAGGTCTATGGAATCTATGATTTTGAGGAAATCCTTGAGATGTTTATTTGGATCTTCGGAACGATGTCCATGGAATGCGCATCCGCTTTGCACCAACCGGATGGTGTCGGATCGCAAGGGAGTGACATTGGCTCCTTGAGTGAGCTCAATGGTGTTTCGATAGCCTTGGTGGCTAGGACGGGAATACTCTCCTAAGGTACGGGCTCTAGGAGGTTGGTTTTGTTGTTGTGGTGGGTTATTGGGATCGAGGATATTACCACCTTCCATAATGTCGGATGGTAATGGTTACGAACAAAAACACGAAGAAAATAGATAGACTAAAGAAGATCCTAGAAAAATAAAATAAAAATCTCACTAGAAATGAATCTAGTGAGTAGACCTAATAAAATAAAAATTCAACCTAAACAATAACTATTCCCCGACAACGGCGCCAAAAACTTGATGCATGGTTTTGCAACCTTACAACAGGTTTTACCTCTCGAGGGATCTCAAGAGGCTTACAACCCCACCAGGCAGTGTACCTGACCGATGTAGTATAATGTAGTGGTAAGTACGGGGGATTGATCGTTCTCCACAGGGAATAGTGTTCGTTAGGTATGAAAAGCTACTCTAATTAGGTCTAAGGGTGAGGGAAGATTATTTTTGTATTTTTTTATATTTTATGAAAGCAAGTAAAATCTCGGGTTTGAAGGAGTGGGCGGAATTAGTTGCTAGCCAACTAACCCAAAAACTACTATTGCAAATAAAATAAAATAACTAAAAAATAAAAGGTTGTGAAACTTATATGGAGACAAGTGTGTTTACTTAGATTTCCTTACTCTCTAACTATCTTTTACCAGTTGGTTAGTGTGTATTAATTGCGTGGATGACGGGTGTATTCCTAAATACCATTCGTGGGGTGGCGTGCGTACTTCCCCAACTCTATAAGCTCCTACTTCACTCCTATGTCGAGCTGGCTAAGAAGCTCCTAACATGGGATCATTAGAATTCGCTCATGCATTAAATACAACCATAATAACCTAGTACGCATTGGTTCATGTTTCTTAAGACATTCAAGCAAGTTACCGTATAGGAGGTTAGCCAGTTTTCTTAAGCCTAACATCGATAAAGAATCATCCAATACAATTAATAACATACCAACAACCAATAATCAATAGTTAGGTTTCATTAGATCTAAGCAAACACAAGATAAATCTAGCCTAGCATGTTAATTAAATGTTGAATCTATGTATCCTTGATAGATCTTGTAGCTCTCGTTGATCGTTAGCAGTGTCTATGTAATCACAAACACTCTAATAGAGAATCTTCAAAGCTTGTATTCTAATGCGGAAAACAAATACAAGCATAAACAATAAATACTAAGAACACTTAATCCTCTATGGATTATATATTGATAACTTGTAAACACGTTCGTTTTATATAACATAAACTTGTGTTCCTTTTATAAACAAGGAACTCTAACCTAAACCGTTTCTCAAGAAACGTATATTCTATAAACTTTAAATGATATGCATTATCTTTTCCTAATATAACTCATGCATATCCTAATTACATTACATAATACGCGGCTAAACATTGTCCGCAGAAACTAAACATGCTAAACTATGTCTTCAGCAGTAATACTTCATCAGCAGAATCTGGTCTTCAGCAGATTCCATTCAGCAGTAACCATCAGTGGAATTCACACTTAGCAGAATTCCCAACAATCCTCCCCTAATCTTGAATTTGACAGAGTTAAGTTCAATATTCCTTGATAGATCAATAATCACAAAAATGAAAGAGGATTGTCTTCAAACAGCAGCAGCAAAGAATCAAAAAGATAACATCTCTATGATGAATAAGCTTGAAACACCATATCTTTGCAGCAACATATGACACTAGATACATCAAAACAGAGTAGTTTCATACTATTCTCATCACATCCAGGTGTGTTAACTCCTGTGAGAGGTGAATCATTGAAAATAATGGATTTGATGTCTCTTTACCAATAGCCATCACCACTGGAGTAGCCAAATGTTTAAGTTCGAAAACCATGGTACACTGATAACCATATGATTTTTAGTAAATCATCAACTATAAACGGATTTGAGTTGTCTTTACCTGTAGCCGTTTGCTCAGGACTAGCCAATTCTTAAAGGAAACACCCTTGGTGAATTGATAACCAATATGGATTTCCACTGCCTTTACCACAAGCCATATACTTATGGGCTAGTCAATTCTTAGGATATTCAGAGAATAAGATCCATGGTGAATTGATGACCATTTCAACTCTCAGCAAATAAGCACGGGTGAGTTGAGTACCCTATGGTTTTTAGCAAACCATTACAGCTTTCAACAGATTTGATGTGTCTTTACCAAAGCTGTACCCTTTGGACTAGCCAACTCTTTGATGGACACAAGTCACATCAGGTGAGTTGATAACCATCAATAGAGTGACTATACAACAAACCTACAAACTGTTAGTACAATAAAACACATTTTTTTTTATTAACAAACAAAGATAAAAATATACAACAGTTACCCCAAAGAAGTATCAATGGTGACCCCATGCTGTGCTTTCATACCCATTTTGAACTGAATACTGCTCCTTATAGCTTGAACCAATTGCTCAGCATGAGTCATGTCATTGCCACACACATCATAAGGAACTAACAGCTTCATCTCCAACATTTGATTCAGAATCCTTAGAGAGATGGGATAGGTAATCTCAGCACACATGTAGAGAACCTTTCCAGCATCAGTAGACAATACATGAACATTGGGTAGAGGATAAAATTTCCAATTAGAAACCTCCCATCTAGACTGTCCCATCCAAACATCAAAGCCTCTACTAAGATGAAAATTGGAATCAAACAACACAGTCAAATCTCCTTTCAAATACATACCACTCCCAGTAGGTTGTTTGTTCTTATAATAGGAGGTAACCCAAGAATACAACTTCAGCAAATCCTTTCTATCCACAAAAGTTAAAATTTCACTCAGAAAAGAGAAATATTTAACTGTCCCATCTGCTCTATATATAACATTAATGTCCTGATCCTTGTATTGAACTGGTTGAACCTCCCAACTAACCAAAGGAACATGAGGAATAGGATCTTCAACATCATCTTCCTCAACCGCAATATATTCTGAAGCATCTAAGGGAGTAACCAAACTAGTAGGAGGCCTCTTTCTACCTTGAGTCTTCCTTCTTGTAGCAGTAGAAGATGCATCAGTAGTATCTGGCTCAGATTTAACTGGAGTTGAGGCAGGTACTGAAGGATCAGCAGAAACATCTGTAGATGCTTCAGTAGGAACATCTTTGGGTGCTTCAGCAGGAACAGAGTGTTCAGTATTATCTGGAACTGCTGAGGATGTCTGAGCAGGATCTGGAACTGCTGAAGGTGTTTCAGCAGGAACAGATACCGAAGGAGCAGCATCCATAGGCACATCAGTTGTAGCTCTAGCCTCTGCATCCCTAGCAAGATCAGCCTTATCATCTTCCAGCATCTTCTGAATAGCTTCCTCACTTAATTGATCTTCCAACATTTGCTTCTTAGTTCTTTGCCTAGTAACTGGTCCTGTATGAACCATAGGAGCCTTTCCCTTATCAGGTAAAACAGAAGATTCAGTAGAATGGGGTGCCTCAGCAGGAGTCTCATGTGTAGACTTCAGCCTTTTAGAAGGTGGTTCCTCAAGTTTCTGCTGAACAGAACTCTTCTGGCTTATAGACATAATGTAGTTATAAGCTTTTACCAATTTCTCAAGAGGCATGTTCCAAACCTTGTCTTTACTCCATCCAGAATTAAACCAGGAGTTTTAGCCAATTTAGCTTTGGTTTTCTTTGCATCCTCTTCTTTCTTCTTCTTCCTTAGCAAGGCAACAATGTCATCAGTGGTAGCATTATCACCCATTAGATCCCTAGTAAGAGAAGCATTGGAAGCAATTTGAGCTCCAATATTCATCCAGTCAGTCTCATCAAACTCAGCTGCCATGGCATCCAGCTCTTTTCTTCTTTCTGGGGGTAAGGTAGAGACATAAGTAGCCTGTACTCTTTCAACCTCTGCATTTAGCTTTGCCTGTTCTTGTTCAGCNTCTCCTCAAAAGTACCTAAAATGAGAAAAGAAACGACTTTGGGTGAAATCCGATCAAATAATATACGAATTAGGACTCAAACGGACCCCTAAAAACGTAACATTTTTCGTCTCATCAAACTCAGCTGCCATGGCATCCAGCTCTTTTCTTCTTTCTGGGGGTAAGGTAGAGACATAAGTAGCCTGTACTCTTTCAACCTCTGCATTTAGCTTCGCCTATTCTTGTTCAGCCAAAGCTTTACTCTTCTGATATTCCTCATGTACTGCAAACAGTCTCTCTTGGGCAAGTACTTCCTCCTTAGTAATCTCATCTGTACCAAGATCCTGATCAACCACAGGAATTTGAGCTTGTTCAGTAGCTTCAAATAGCTTAGAATCAGCAGCATGAGGTGTAGCATCATGAATCTTTGGAGAAGAAGGCTGTGCAGGCTCAGCAGATGCAGAAACATAATCAGAAGTATCAAGATGAATAGAAGAATTCAAGTTGACAGAACTATCAGCATGATCTATATCCATGAATTGAACATCTGCATCAGCAGCACCAGACTGCTCTTTTGGGCCTATACTTGGACTCATCACCTTGGGAGTATCAGCAGTTGTAGGTTTTGGAGATGGAGAGAGTGCAACCTCTGTAGCATCAGCCAACATATGAAGAGGATCAAGAGAGGCAGATCCCTTTGTTGCAGTCTCAGCAGGAACCTCCAACTCATCCTCTGAATCAACCACAAATTTTCTTTTCTTTGTGTTCCCCAGTTGAGCTTCCAACTCCTTGACTCTCTCTGTCAGTTCATGTATTTGACCCCCAAGTTTGCTCTTGGTCTCCTTTAACTCACTTTCCAAAACACCTACTTGTTCAACATACCTGTTTAACAACTGATAAACTTTGGTTAGTGTAATTGGGTCCTCAGCTGTACCATCTGGTTTACCAGAGGTTTGTGGAGCTTCATTGGACCTGTTAGGAGACATGTGAACCTTATCACCAGTAGTGGTGGTATCATTCAAAACCTCTCTAGCTTGACTAGAAGTCTGAGGTGCAGTGAATATTGGTGTTTCAGTATTAGGTTCAGTAGCAAATGAGTCAAAGAACTCATCAAGGTCACCAAATTGGTCAGTCATTGGTGTCTGTTCTACATTCCTAGGGTCAACTGATCCTTCTGCAGCATTAGAGGCTGGTTCCAGAGAATCAGTAGGTTGCTCATCAGGAGCAATAGGACTAGGAGAAACCACCTGCTGTTCATCCGCAGCCACTGAGGTTGAAGCCTCAGCAGCATGAGATGGACCAGCAGCATCCTCAGCTGCGGATGCATTGGCATCAGCAGCTGCAGGAATAGGTGGAATATCAGCAGCATTTGGACTAGGTGGATTATCACCTTCAGCTGCAGCAGCATTGTCACCAGTAGGCAACATAGCTGGAGGTAGAGGCCAATGGGTGCCAGAAAAACCACTTTCCATGTTTGAAAACACCTTAGCAGCTAATTCAATAACAGGTGTGTGAGTTCTATCTAAAGTCTGAATCCCTATAATGATTTGAAGAAACCTAGGGTACATATAAAATTTATTTTTAACAGCCTGAATGTTACCAATCATGCCCCTAAAAATATATCTAGAAAAATTAAAATTTGTACCCTTGGAGATATTAGCAATAGCACAAGCTACATGAGTAGAAAATTGATCCAGACCTCCTGTCTTGTTACTCATGCACTTCAACAAGGTATGCACCAGGAACTTCCATTTTGGACAAAAGAGCTTCTTGTACCACACCTTTCCATCCCCTCGATAACCAATAGCTCTTAATGCTGGAAGTATCACAGACTTATCTTCATGATATTCACCATCCGCATCTTTTAATTGAAGTTTGCTGCGGATCAATGACTCAGTGACCACATACTCTTTCCCATCAATCCAAGCAACAATTTGGGTCTCAGTATCGGATACCACAGCCGTATCCCAAAATTGTGTGACCAATGATTCGCACACCAGGTCCGGACAATGTGTCAGAGCAAAGTGAATATTAGATCTCTTCAAGAAGTCTACCATAGGTTCGAATACTTCTTTACCTTTAACTTTACCCAGAAAAGCAATTAAGTTGTGATCACTTTTAAACACAAGGTTAGCCATAGAGAAATGGTGAAACAGAAATGATCTTGAGAGGTTAGTGATGGGTTTGAGTTTATAACGAGTGGGATTCAGTTATTTTGAAGTGGGATACACACGATTAGTTATATAAGGAAGTTACCAATAATCGTGGGGGTTAGTTAACAGCGAATCTTTAGAGAATCGTTTGACTAATTTGACTTTATAACGTACCCAAAAGAAAACCCATTTTTACCCATCAGCAGATTGAAAAAGTCCATCCGTAGAATCCCACGGTCAATCCGCAGCATAAGTATGACAGGTTGTCATCCACTCCCACCTTTTGTAACTGACTCTCCATCAATCGTCTTAAAAGCCCAATCAACATTATAAAACCTCTCAAATCATCCTTAACCATCATTATTCATTGAGTAACCGTCTTTGCATCCAAAACCACATCATGAGTATCATATACATATCATCTGATTCAGAATCATCGGAACACAATGATTTACCACCACCATCACAACCAATGCCAATTCCACCACCACATACAATGCCTGCGAGAAGAATCCGTGGTTGGAGAACCAAAGAAGAGGCACGCAAACGTAGACATGATGCACCAGCTCCTCCTCCTCCACCAGCACCACCAGCACCACCTTTGCCTTTTCCATCCTCTGACTCAGATACCTCTGATTCAGATACCTCTGAGTTATTGTTTTATGAGGATGTCAATGAAGGACCTTCTGAACGTCCACCTCTTTCAAAGCTTCTCACAGAAGAGATGGAGCGTGTTGTGGCTGGAATGAGGCAAATTCCAGTGCCTCAAAAGCCCAAGAGATTGGAAAAACCATCTTCCCAAGTATTGGGACTCGTTTGTAAGAGGCTATGGACTCCTGATACAAAGCGCAAGGATGTGGAGAACGTACTGAAGAACATGAGAGATGGTGAAGGCACTTCAGACCCCAAGAGTAAAGGCAAGAGGAAGATGGATTAGGTTGAATTTTGTTTTGTTTAGATGATAGATCCAATGTATCTTACTGTTTTTGTCTTTGAACATGAATAAGACTCTGTATTCTCCTTTCATAGATAATCATTCAAACATGTATGCAAATTGTAATTACCCCTGAAAAGATAGAGTAATACTATCAGCAGATACCACAATCAGCAGAAACTCCTATCAGCAGGAACTGGTTTCCGCAGGATCCATGCCATCCGTAGAATGGGCTACAGTAGTATGATATTAATTATCTGTTCCCACCTAACTATCATTTAACGCTGTTTGACCTAGACTTTTGCCTATAAAACAGATCCAAACATTCATCAACCCTCATTCCTCAATTTTAATCCAAAACCATGTCTTCCAAAACAGAGATCATTGATCTAACCTCTTCCTCATCTTCATCATCTAGTGATGGTTGGAATGCCTACTTTCCACCCATTAAACGACCCAGTACACATCCATTAAATACAAAACAAGGAGGCATAAGAAAGCATGAGATGGGGGAACCAAGTCAAACCCCCATTCCTGCTGATTCTGATTCTACGGACGATTCAGACTCTTGGATAGGTTATCCTCCTTCAGATAGAGACCTAGTTTCTCCTTTTCTCTTTACCTCGGATGATGAATCTTCCGAGGATGAATATGAAGATCCCTCCTATCTTCCTCCTTCCACACCTGAGAGACCACAACCAAGGTCTAGGAAGACTAACCTTTCACTTCCAAAATCAAGAGAGGTGGTTCTTGGTCTTCCTGCTTCAGAAGGTAAGGGAGATAGCAAAAGAAAGTGAGATTTGGAGCAGTGGTAAATGTGAAGCTGCCAGGGACCAAACTCACAAGTTCTTGAGCATCTTCATCATCGTTTTCATCAATCCATCTTTCCATTTTCATCTTCAGCTTCTTCATCGTACTGGACATACATATCAACCATTCTTGGCACTGATGATGGACTAATTAGACATAGTGTAGTTGAATATGTAATAGAATAGGCTCTTCTTTTGAACTTGTTTGTAAGCTGTAACTTTGTTCTTGAATGAATGAATCACTCTTGAGTTTATCATTTGTTGTACTTGTTTGTAGTTTACTTCAGTAGAAATGATGTATGACACATTTAATCCACTTCAGTAGTAACCAAGAGTAGCAAGTGTAACACCTTCAGCAGGAATAATGAGAAGCTCTTTTATCCTGTTTCAGCATTTACACTTACTTATTCAGCAGCAACAATCAGCAGCTCACAATTCATAGTTCAAGTAGCCAACTACACACAACTGCATTCTGCAAAATAGACATAAAGTAGCAAACCAAACATAAAAACTAACATGCTTTTACACACATTAGATGGTTAGTGTTAGAAATCTAAAAATTATACAATTTTACAACAACAATCAATCCTCCCCTGAGGCATATGCCTCCCCTGAGGCTTATGCCTCCCCTCAAACTGTGCATTTAAGGGTTAAGCATCCCAATGTGGACAACTAAGTGTTGAAACCTAGGTCCATCAAAGGCTTTTGTCAGTAAATCTGCCACATTTTTATCTGTGTGAATTTTAACCACATTGATCAAATGTTTTTCAAATGCATCTCTTATGAAGTGGTGTCTTATCTCAATATGCTTTGTTCTGTTGTGAAAAACTGGATTTTTAACAATGCAAATGGTACTTTGATTATCAATAAAGATTGTGGTGTTCATGAAATTAAACCCATAATCTAGCAACTGATTTTGTATCCAAAGTACCTGCCCACAACAATTGGCAGCAGCAACATACTCTGCTTCAGTAGATGATGTAGCCACAATGGTTTGCTTCTTGCATTGCCAAGAAATCAATCTTCTCCCTAGAAATTGGCAACCTCCAGTAGTGGACCTTCTATCCAGATTTGCACCAGCATAGTCACTATCACTATAAGCTTCCAACTTGAAAGGGGACTCTCTTGGGTACCAAAGACCTAGAAAAGGCTGGCCTTTAAGGTACTTGAAGATCTTTTTGACTGCATTCAAGTGAGAAGTAAGTGGAGTAACTTGATGCCTTGAACAAGCACTCACAGCAAATGTAATGTCAGGCCTAGAAGCTGTCAAATACATCAAAGAACCAATCATAGATCTGTATAGGTGAACATTCACAGCTGGATCTGATTCATTGTTGTTCTTTGGTTTAGGAGCTTCATAGGGAGTGGTGGCAGTTCTGACACTTTCCATACCAAACTTTGTCAAAATGTCTCTCACATATTTCTCCTGATGGATAAATATGCCATCTGGTTTCTGCTGAACCTGTAGACCCAAGAAGAAAGTAAGCTCCCCCATGGCACTCATCTGAAATTCACCCTTCATTAA
>LBNU01028752.1:105109-116757 GCA_014162995.1 Artemisia annua | reverse complement strand
ATCCAAGCCAGTGATGGCTTGGGTCAAAAAGAGAAACTGATTTCTCTACTTTTAATGTGCAGGGCAATCTATAGGATGAGCTAAAAGACAAAGGAATTATTGATAGTGGTTGCTCTGGACATATGACAGGAGACATTTCCCAGCTTGAGGATTTTGAGCTAATTGAAAATGGTGGAAGTGTTGCCTTTGGAAATGATGTCAATGGAGGAAAGATCATAGGTACTGGTACTATCAGAACAGGTAGTTTGGATTTTGAGAAGGTGCTCCTTGTGGATGGACTAAAGTTCAATCTCTTTAGTGTGTCACAAATTTGTGACAAAAGGAATTTTGTTCTTTTTACTAATACTGAATGTCTTATCCTTTCTCCAGACTTTAAGTTGCCAGATGACAAATTTGTGCTACTCAAAATTCCTAGATCTGATAACATATACAGTGATCATATAAAGAACATAGTTCCCAAAAGAGCTTTAACTTGTCTACTTGCAAAGGCCACTTTTGATGAATCTAAACTATGGCACACGAGACTTGGACATTTGAATTTCAAAACTATAAACAAATTGGTCAAGGGAAATCTTGTAAGAGGATTACCTTCTAAAGTTTTTGAAAATCATAAAACCTCTGTTGCCAGTCAAAAGGGTAAACAACACAGAGTATCTTTTAAGTCCAAAGTTGTTAATACCATTTCAAAGCATTTACATTTGCTTCATATGGATTTATTTGGACCAGTTTATGTGAATAGTCTGAATAGGAAGCAATATTGCCTTGTTGTCACAGATGATTTTAGCAGGAGGTTTACATGGATATTCTTTCTAGCTTCTAAGGATGAAACCACTGAGATTCTTAAAGAATTCATCGCTAGAATAGAAAACCTAGTTAATCATAAAGTTAAGATAATCAGATGTGATAATGGAACTGAATTTAAGAATTATGCAATGAATCAGTTCTGTGTGGGTAAGGGTATTTTAAGACAATACAGTGTTGCTAGAACTCCTCAACAAAATGGTGTTGCAGAGAGGAGAAATAGGACATTGATTGAGGCTGCTAGGACTATGTTGTCAGATTCTAAGTTACCTATACCTTTTTGGGCTGAAGCAGTGAACACTGCCTGCTTTGTTCAAAATAGGAGTAAGGTAGTTAAGCCTCACAATAAGACCCCTTATGAACTATTCCATGGTAAAAAGCCAATGATAGCTTTCTTTAGACCATTTGGGTGTCCTATTACCATCTTAAATACCAAAGACCAGTTAGGCAAGTTTGATGAGAAGGCTGATGAAAGTTACTTTGTTGGATACTCTATAAATAGTAAAGCTTTCAGGGTGTTCAACAAAAGAACTAGATTTGTAGAGGAGAATTTGCATATTAAGTTTGATGAGAATAAACCTAATACTACAAAGACAGAACCTGAGTGGTTCTTTAATATTGATATGCTGACCAAAACCATGAATTATGAGCCAGTGATTGCAGGTGTAGATACTAACCATGATGCAGGTACAAAAGAAAATGTTTCTGCAGCTAAAGATGCAAAGAAGTCCACACCTCAAGAGGAGTTTGTTCTGGTTAATAAACGGAATATTGGTTCTACTTCTACTTACACACAGGAGACTCCCAGCTCACAAGATGATCCTTCTCCCAAAGGAGATGGAGGGGGTTATATGCAATCATCTACTGAAGCTCATGTGATTGATAAAAGTGTCAACAAGGAAACTGCTCCCAGCAGCAGTTTATCTGATTCTGCTGCTAAAGGTGCAGACAACTCTGCTGCTAAAGCTGCAGACAACTCTGTTGCTATAACTGCAGGCAACTCTGCTGCTGAGCAAAGTGCTTCTCCAGAGATACTTAAGTTTCCTTCAATGGGCACACAAGGCATATCCTTGGTTGATGAACACACTAAAGATGATCCAGAGATGCCTGGATTGACAGAAATCTATGAAGATACAGATGATGAAAGCTCTTGAAGGTGAAATTTTTGGTGCTCAGACTGACTTCAACAACTTGGAACTCAATATTCCTGTCAGTCCTACAAAGACAACAAGAGTTCACATAAATCATCCAAAGGAGAATATATTGGGTGATCCATCATCTAGTGTTCAAACAAGGAGGCTGACTAAGGAAATGCTATACAAAGGTTTCTTTGCTAGATCTCTACATCAAAGAAATAGTCATAAAGATCTGCAAAATTGCCTTTTTGCTTGTTTTCTATCACAAATAGAACCCAAGAATGTATATAAAGCCTTACAAGAATCAAGTTGGGTGGAAGCAATGCAGGAGGAACTTCTTCAATTTAGATTACAAGAAGTTTGGACTTTGGTTGATCTACCTAATGGTAAGAGGGCTATTGGAACTAAATGGGTTTTCAGATGCAAAAGAGATGAAAGAGGCATTGTGGTAAGAAATAAAGCAAGATTAGTTGCTCAAGGGTACACACAACAAGAAGGTATTGATTATGATGAGGTTTATGCACCAGTGGCAAGGATTGAGGCCATTAGACTGTTTTTGGCATNAACAAGAAGGCATTGATTATGATGAAGTATATGCACCTGTGGCAAGCATTGGGGCCATTAGACTGTTTTTGGCATTTGCTTCATATAAAGACTTTGTAGTGTATCAAATGGATGTGAAAGGTGCTTTTCTGTATGGGGAAATCAAAGAGGAGGTTTATGTTTCACAACCACCTAGTTTTGAAGATCCAAATTTCCCTGACAGAGTATATAGAGTTGATAAAGCACTGTATGGTTTGCATCAAGCTCCCAGGGCATGGTATGAAAAGTTGTCCACCTATCTTTTAGACTGTGGTTACACTAAGGGTAGGATTGATAAGACTTTGTTCATTAAAAAGACTAAAGATGATATTCTGCTAGTTCAAGTCTATGTTGATGACATCATTTTTGGTTCTACAAGCAAGGCTATGTGTGAGGAGTTTGAGAAGATAATGAAAGACAAGTTTTCTATGAGTTTTATAGGAGAACTTACTTTCTTTTTGGGATTACAAGTGAAACAAAAAGAAGATGGCATATTTATTCTCCAAGAGAAATATGTGGCTGATATTTTAAAGAAGTTTGGATTCACAGATGCCAAGCCTGCAAAGACTACTATGGAGAAAGAGAAACCATTGCTTAAAGATGAAGAAGGCAGAGATGTGGATGTTCATGTGTACAGATCAATGATTGGTTCATTGATGTATCTTACAACATCAAGACCAGATATTATGTTCTCTGTTTGTGCATGTGCAAGATTTCAAGTTACTCCTAAAGAATCACATCTAAATGCAGTCAAGAGAATCTTTAGATACTTAAAGCATCAACCAAAATTGGGGCTTTGGTATCCTAAGAATTCACCTTTTGAGTTAGAGGCTTACTCTGACAGTGATTATGTTAGGTGTTGCTTGGATAGAAGATCCATAACAGGAGGATGTCAATATCTTGGAAATAGGCTGGTGTCATGGCAATGCAAGAAACAAACTGTGGTGGCAAACTCTTCAACAGAAGCTGAGTATGTAGCTGCTTCTAGTTGCTGTGGTCAAGTGCTTTGGATGCAAAATCAATTGCTGGACTATGGGTACAACTTTTTGAACACCAAAATACATATAGACAATAACAGTACTTTGTGCATAGTTAAAAATCCTGTTTTTCACTCTAAAACAAAACATATTGAGATAAGCCATCATTTTATTAGAGATTGCTATGAAAAGAAGTTGATTCAAATTGTTAAAGTTCATACTGATAAAAATGTTGCAGATCTACTCACTAAACATTTTGATGTAGGTAGGTTTCAGTATTTAATTGCAAGTATTGGTATGATCAATCTTTAGAAAAACTTATCTCTATGTGTTCTTGTTAAGTTTTGTAAAAGGATTTGTACTGTTATTGTTCTTAATAAGTTTGTTGTAAATTGCCTTATGTGAATCTGCTGCTAAGGTCTACTCTGCTGCTGGTAACTCTGCTGCTAAGTTAGATCTTGCAATTTTGGACTTGTTTGTTTCGTGTTGTTGGACTAATCTTTTGCAGGTTAAAGTTAACATGGATGTATTTGTTGTATGTACAATAAAGTAATTAAACATAAAAGTCAAGTTTATTCCATGGATAAAAGATGCAGATTACAAAGAAAAGTTCATACAAAACACAAAAGGATCTACATCACATGATTTTTACTAAGAAAACTACTCCATGGGTCCTTTTCCTTTGTCCTTGGGATCTGGCATTTTCTTGTGCACTCCACTGGCTTGCATCTTCTCATCCCACAACCTTGGACAAGCAAGCCCCAACACAACCTTGAGGGGAGGTTTTCTTGTTGATTTGGAGGACTCAGGAACAGGAACAACAGGCAAAGGAGGCATCTTTGACGAAGCTGATTACAGGGCCTGAGTAAGAGCATTGGGAAGCTTCTCTACAAGATTAGCAGTGTCTTCTTCATGAGGAACCCTAGATGGTTCCTCACCCCTTGAAGTACCTTCACCTTTTTGTCTGGTGGGTGCTCTGTAGTTTCTATGCCATGGAAGATAGGCAGCATTGATGTCATGTTTGAATTTACGAGCCTGTTCTTTGGTTCTGATTAATCTACGGGGAAGACGGCATTGTGGCAAGTATGGTGACATTGGCATGATGTCGTTTGGAGTGTCAAACTCTGAGTCGGATGAATCAGAAGAGTCTGAGGAGATGTTGATAATTTCTCTTTTTGGTGCCATGAGAAATTTTGGATAAGATTGATTTTTGATGAAAAAGATTGTTTGATTTGATATGAGAGGATGATAAAGGTTTGATTTGTTTTATAATTGGAAGTGATCGGCTTTTCCTCTTATAAAGAATCAAAATTGGGGAAAAATTAATGCGTAGTGGGTGATTAGCATTAATTATGGTTAATATTGTGGAAAGTTTGACTTTTGACCAAGGAGTTTCAAGATACAGTCAACTCTGCTGCTAGACAAAACCACTCTGCTGCTAGTTATTTAACTCTGCTGCTGGTGGTGCTGCTACTTAGGGTTCTGCTGCTCGGTTTAAAAGTGGAAGGGCGGTTATGTAACTTACCAAATCAAGTTAAAAACCTAATTGATTCTCACAATCAGTTTTTATACGCTCCTAATTGCAATATAACCGTTCATAACCATTCCATTACAACCACAATCACAAATCCCCAAATTCACAAACCTATCGCTCATGGAGATTACACGCACTTGGGCTAGTGAACACAACAATATTGCACTTCTTGATGCAAACTCAGTACCAAATGAGTTCACAGAGATGGTGAATTTTCTTAATGCTAGTTCAATTAAGTATGCCTTATCAGTCAACCCAACAATCTACCAATCCTATATCAAACAATTTTGGGTGACTGCTAAGATCAAGACTCACAAGGGTGAGAATTATATTGTTGCTATGGTGGATGATCAAAAGGTGTTTGTGAGTGAATCCATTATTAGGGATACTCTTCTTTTTGATGATGAGGGTGCTCCTAAGGTTCTGGTGAAAGCTGATCTGTTTGCTGGGTTACAAACTTTGGGATATGAGAGGAAAAACAATGGTTTAAAATTTCAAAAAGGTCTTCTCTGTTCTCATTATAAATTTTTGGTTCATACTCTCTTACACTGTTTGAGTTCTAAAACTTCTGGGTGGAATGAGTTCAGTGCACCCATAGCTTCTGCTATGGTGTGTCTGTGCAAAGGAAACCCTTTCAATTTTTCAAACTTGATTTTAGAGGGTATGTTTAAATCACTGAGGGAGGGGGGAACTTATTTACTTTATCCTAGATTCATTCAATTGATTGTTGAAAACAAAATCAAAAAGGTCAGAACACATAGGGCTATCTATGAGGCTGTACCTTTGGTGCCTAAAATGTTTGCATTTTTACTTAAAGATGGAAAAGGTTTTTCTGGCAAAGTTACACCACTTTTACCTTATATGGTGGAACTTGTGCAAAACAATCAGGATGAAGGATCAGAAAACCCCACTGAATCCCAACACACATCCACTTTTGAAGATTCAAATGAGGTTTCATCCCCTAACACTGAAAAGACCCAAACACATAGGACAACCTCAAAGGGCACTGAGCATTCTCAGGCTAGTGTCAGGATGGAAAAACAACATGAGACTGTCTTAGGTGATGGAGAAGGCAGATTGGAAAGGGCTGACACTACTGCTACTAGCTTAGAAGCAGAGCAGGACAGTGTTAACATCAATAAGACCCAATCCAAGGCAACATCTAGTGATAAAGGTTCTTCTGAACCTGAATCCAGTGATGGAAACCCTAGCCAAATGGAAAATATAGGGGGTTCAGGTGATCAAACTAGGTTTGATACTGAGCAAAAGTCCAATGATTCACCTCTCAGGGAAGGTCACACATCCCGAAGTGATAAGGACAGATCAGTGACTAAGGAATTGATGGATGATACTGTACAAAATGACAATGTCCATGATTCACCTCTCGGACCAGGTAATACAGGTCGAAGTGATGAGACTAGAATGAAACAATTTAATGAATTGATGGAAAAATGTACCACTTTGGAAACCAGATGCACCAAGTTGGAGGTTACTGTTTCTGCACAAGCCAAGCTAATCACTAAGATGCAGAAACAGATGAAGCTGCTGTTGAAATTGAAGAAATCAAGATCTTCAACCTTCAAGCTATTTAAGAAAGTGGGACCTTCAAAGCACATAGGATCCTCTTCTCTACCTACTGATATGGAAGTGGATGCTTCCAAACAGGGGAGGAATGATTTGGAGAAAACAGGGGAGGATAAAATTCAGGAAGAAAATGTTGCTGATGATGGTCTAGTTTTGGGTGATGATATGGAGATTGATGGTGATGGTGAAAATGTTGAAAATTATGTGGTTGTTGACAGAGAAGGGCATGAGGCTGTATTGGAGAAGATTGTGGAAACTTCAGAGTCTGTAGTGGATAAACTCAAAAACTTGGAACCTGAACAACTTGTGAAGGCTACAGAGTTGATGAGTGGGGCTTTAAAGGATTTTGGTGATACTGTGATTCAATCTGCTGCTGGTAACTCTGCTGCTCCAGAAACTGCTGCTCCTAGTGTTGTTGATCAGAGTGTAGTAAATGAAGAAACTGTTATTGAGCACTCTGCTGCTCATGAACATGTTGTTGAACACTCTGCTGCTGATAAAGACAATATTGCTGATTCTACTGCTAAACCAAAAGATGACTCTGCAGATGCACAAGGATCTGCTATTGGCTCTAGTGACAAAGCTGATGCTGAGGCAATGATTGAATTAGCAAAGACAACAGACCAACAACCACAACCACCTACAGAGATCCCTACAACACAACCAACATCATTCACTCAACCTATTCATGTTTCTAAGTTACCAACAAAGGGGGTGTCTATCAGAGAACCTTCTGCTCCTATCAAGAAAGCAAAGTCTATAGCTTCAAGTTCTGACAAAGGTAAAGGAAAGATGGAAGAGAAACCTGAAGTTGATTCAAGTGATGAAGAAGTGGATTATTCTCAGATTCCACCTGAATTTTGGCTTAAGGATATGCTTGAGAAAATTGATAGAGGAGAAGCTTTAAAACTTCAACAACAAGAATACTTAGAGCTTGAGGAAGCAGAAAGACTTCAAGCTGAAAAGGTTGCAAATGATCTTAAAGCTTATGAAGCATGGGAGGATGTTTTGATTAAGACTGAGGTTGACATTGAGTTTAGTAAGTTGGTAAAGATTGAGGAGCAAGAAGTTCCTACTTTTGATGTCAAAGCTTGGTTAAACACTGTTACTGATAAGAAGAGAAAGGAAGTTGCTGCTGCTAGAAAGAAGAAAAAGATTCTCAAAGGGCCAACACCTTTACAGCAAAGAAGAAATAAGGAGAAATATCTTAACAAAGTTAAGAAATTTAAAATGGTTGTTCTAAGGGAAAAGACTGACTCTCAAATTGATGAGATGTATCACCATGCCAGAACTGAGTGTGATAGGATCATTGCTATAGGTTCCAAAGAAGATGAAGAAATTATAGCTAACATGAACAGAAAACTCAGAGGTGATAAGTCTACTGGTGAGCCTGAGAAGATTAAAAAGGTTGAAAGTGCTGCTAAACCTAATGATGCAGAGCAAGAGAAGAATACACCTGAAATCCAACCTGTTCTCTCTGATGAAAGCAAGAAGAGAGGAATTATTCAGAAAACATTTGCAAGGAAAAAGAGAAAGGTTGATGGTGCTGGTGGTTCTGGACTTAATAAGGGAGAAAGTACTGGAGATGAGGCTGACAGACAAAGAGTGATGACTCTTACTTTTCTTTCACCACACAAAGAACCAGATCTCTTAAATCCTACACCTCTAGATGTTAAACATCCAATTGTATCATACATAGTGGGACTTAGGGATTATGGAAGCAAGAAAAGAATTATGTGGGCTTTTGAAAGAACTAATGGTACATGGACTCACTTTCTATCATTTGAGCACATGATGTACCATATGGATAGAAGTGATGTATGTGATCTCTGGAGGCTTTATAAAGAGAAGTATGGAGCAGCAAGACCAGAAGATGGAAATGAATTGATAAACTATTACAGGTTAAAGCTTATGTTTGAACCTAATGATGATGATTTTGAATGGAAAGCACTCAAGTCTGGATTTGTTCAAAAAGGGTATTTGTATCAGTCTTGTGGTGTTCATTCTTTAACTGTTGGAGGGACAGTCATCTTTATGCTTGCTGAGAAGAATTATCCAGTGCTTAACAATCACACAGCAATCATTTTCCAGATATTGAAGCCTAAGATGCTTCATTTGCAGTATGAGTTTGATGAACAGGCTTATAACTTAGTCACCAAATATGAAAAGATACTTGTTGATAGTGGTGAAGTTAAGGGGTAAGTGTTTGGAAGCATCCTCTTGGTGGTTATTCGTGCTTATAAGAAACTTGATGATTTAGGAGGTAAATATCAAGTTTAGGGGAGGATTGTTGGGTTTTAAGTAACTCTGCTTCTAATAATATCAATCTGCTGCTGACTGACTCTGCTGCTGGAATTGTGACTCTGCTGCTCATATTGAAGAACTCTGCTGCTCAGAGTTAATTATAGTATTGAGTCATGTATTTATGTTAATGATTGTATTAAATATTCTATAGGTTTAGAATATCGTTTGTGTGTGTAAGAAGTCTTTGTAAACCGTGTAGGGTTCCTTGTCTATAAAAGGAGATCCCTAGGGTTAGAGAATGTACGTGTATTAGAAAAGTCGAATTCACTTCAAGGTTGTTAAACCCTAGCATTGTAAGAGTGCTAGTATAATTAATATATTGAAGTGTTTAGTGTGATATTCATTGTTCTTGTGTTCATCTTAAGTTATATAATATATTCCATGTATTATATAAATTTCTATTCAAGTCAGCTTCTATACTAGATCGTTTGCTCGACTGGGATCAACAGTACTGTTATTGTCTATATGTATTTTGGTGTTCAAAAAGTTGTACCCATAGTCCAGCAATTGATTTTCCATTCAAAGCTCTTGACCACATCAACTAGAAGCAGCTACATACTCAGCTTCTGTTGAAGAATTTGCCACCACAGTTTGTTTCTTGCATTGCCATGACACCAGCCTATTTCCAAGATATTGACATCCTCCTGTTGTGGATTTTCTATCCAAGCAACACCCAGCATAATCACTGTCAGAGTAAGCCTCTAACTCAAAAGGTGAATTCTTAGGATACCAAAGCCCCAATTTTGGCTGATGCTTTAAGTATCTAAAGATTCTCTTGACTGCATTTAGATGTGATTCTTTAGGAGAAACTTGAAATCTTGCACATGCACAAACAAAGAACATAATATCTGGTCTTGATGCTGTAAGATACATCAATGAACCAATCATTGATCTGTACACATGAACATCCACATCTTTGCCTTCTTCATCTTTTAGCAATGGTTTGTCTTTCTCCATAGTAGTCTTTGCAGGCTTGGCATCTGTGAATCCAAACTTCTTTAAAATATCAGCCACATATTTCTCTTGGTGAATAAATATGCCATCTTCCTTTTGTTTCACTTGTAGTCCCAAAAAGAAAGTAAGTTCTCCCATAGAACTCATAGAAAACTTGTCTTTCATTATCTTCTCAAACTCCTCACACATAGCCTTGCTTGTAATACCAAAAATGATGTCATTAACATAGACTTGAACTAGCAGAATATCATCTTTAGTCTTTTTAATGAACAAAGTTTTATCAATCCTGCCCTTAGTGTAACCACATTCTAAAAGATAGGTAGACAACTTTTCATACCATGCCCTGGGAGCTTGATGCAAACCATACAATGCTTTATCAACTCTATACACTTTGTCAGGGAAATTTGGATCTTCAAAACCAGGTGGTTGTGAAACATAAACCTCCTCTTTGATTTCCCCATCCATTTGATACACTACAAATCTTTATATGTAGCAAATGCCAAAAACAGTCTAATGGCCTCAATCCTTGCCACAGGTGCATATACTTCGTCATAATCAATGCCTTCTTGTTGTGTGTATCCTTGAGCAACTAATATTGCTTTGTTTCTTACAACAATGCCTCTTTCATCTCTTTTACATCTGAAAACCCATTTTGTTCCAATAGCCCTCTTTCCATTTGGTAGATCAACCAAAGTCCAAACTTCTTGTAATCTGAATTGTAGAAGTTCCTCCTGCATAGCTTCCAACCAACTTGATTCTTGTAAGGCTTTATATACATTCTTGGGTTCTATTTGTGATAGAAAACAAGCAAAAAGGCAATTCTGTAGATCTTTATGACTATTCCTTTGATGTAAAGATCTAGCAAAGAAACTTTTGTGAAGCATTTCTTTAGTCACCCTCCTTGTTTGAACACTAGATGATGGATCACCCAAAATATTTTCCTTTGGATGAATTTTATGAATTCTTGTTGTCTTTGTAGGACTGACAGGAATATTGAGTTCCATGTTGTTGAAGTCAGTCTGAGCACCAAAAATTTCACCTTCAAGAGCTTCATCATCTGTATCTTCATAGATTTCAGTCAATCCAGGCATTTCTGGATCATCTTGAAAAGGTTCTTCAACCAAGGATATGCCTTCTGTGTCAACTGTAGGAAACTTAAGTATTTCTTGAGAAGCAGTTTGCTCAGCAGCAGAGTTGTCTGCAGATTTAGCAGCAGAGTTGCCTGCAGTTGTAGCAGCAGAATCAGATAAACCGCTGCTTGGAGCAGTTCCCTTAGGGACACCACCATCAATCACTTGAGCTTCACTAGATGATTGCATACCACCCCCTCCAACTCCCTTGGGAGAATGATCATCTTGTGAGCTGGGAGTCTCCTGAGTGTGAACAATAGTTGGACCAAGCTTCCATTTTTCAACCAGAATAAATTCTTCTTGAGGTGTGGATTTCTTTGCATCTTTTGCTGCAGAAGCAATGTCTTTTGTACCTGCATCATGGTTAGTATCTACACCTGCAATCACTGGCTCATAATTCATGGTTTTGGTCAGCATATCAATATTAAACAACCACTCAGGTTCTGTCTTTGCAGTATTAGGTTTATTTTCATCAAACTTAATATGCAAATTCTCCTCTACAAATCTAGTTCTCTTGTTGAACACCCTGAAAGCTTTACTATTTATAGAGTACCCAACAAAGTAACCTTCATCAGCCTTCTCATCAAACTTGCCTAACTGGTCTTTGGTATTTAAGATGGTAATAGGACACCCAAATGGTCTAAAG
>LBNU01028752.1:74385-95683 GCA_014162995.1 Artemisia annua | reverse complement strand
TAAACGATTTTGATTAAAATATGCTTTTTGAGTCTTATGGGGAGTTATCATCAAAGATTTGAGATTTTAAGAACGATGTTGTGGTACAAGTACTCCCCCTCAACTTGTGGATACTCATTGAGGTGAAATACTTGTCTTTTGAGTAGAATTGTGAAAATCTGAAAAGTTTAATAAAGTCTACTCAAAAGTAAGAAGCCTTCGCTCCTTATCTTAGGATTGTAGCACTGATGCGTACCACAGGGTCCTTTCTTTACAAGGTATGGGTTGTGCACTGTTATGTGTACACAAGCCTTAATAAATGAGAATGAATTTGAAATAATGAAAGGTTATACCAAAAGCTTATGTCTGAGATGAAGTCAAGGCATTGAAGTCGGTGAACTTTGCATTGGGCCTCTGAAATGTCAGGATCGGAAACGATGGACGAACCCCAATGTAACTTTCCAATCTCCTAATCTGCTCTCTCCTGTTGAGCCTTTCTTCGATGGCATGGATGAAGTTCTTTACCATTCTTCGAGTGCTAGAATTCCAATGGGTATGCTTTCCTTCTTTCACCTTATTCAGATCGTCCGTCAATCTCTCCACTAAACCATCACGAACTCTTTGCAAGGTAACATCACAGAACTTATGAAGCTCGTCGAACCGCATGAACCGTAGCTGATGCTTTGAGTTGAGGTAAGTAACCCCGAACTTTGGTTGTTGGAGAATCATTAGCTGAGATGCGTCATGTAGTTCTTCGATCATGAGTTGTGGTTTGGTCAAGTTGAGGTGATTTTGGTAGCTTTCGACACCTAGCTGCAGATCTTCTACACGTTCATGGATGATCAGTTGTCTTATGTACATGAGCACGGAAGAGATGAAGTTGTACTGAGTTGACGTTGGGAAGCCCCTCATTCTTCCTTGAACTTTCTCTAGATACATATCTTCTATGTCATCTAGATAAAGATGTAGTAAATCGGCTTCACAAAACTTGTAGAGCTGTTCGTCTTGCCTCTTAACCACTATTTCCTTCATGTAGACATAATCAAACCGTTTGTCTTCCAGGATTTGCATTATTGCGACGATTCGGCCTTTGTGCTTCACATCACCGGATGTACGTTCACGTCTGTGAGTGTAGCCGAGCTTTCGTCGTTCCGACCAGTTCTGAATTCCAAACAAAGCGTCTCTGTTGTATTCCACAATAGAGTTGCTGAATATCGGAGCGGTTTCTTCAATGTTTGGAATCTCATAATGAGCAGCTGGTACTGAAATCCGTAAAGAAGACTTGTAGCAATCTTTGGAAGCTTTGATGTCGTGTTGCAGGTAGCGGAGATCGTAGTTAAAGAAGAACCGATACGGAATTCTAGGCTTGTCAGCAAAGCCTTGAAGAGGTAAAGGTTTGGTCCAGTCTGTGAAATACGGTTCGTTGTGCTTTGCATGTGCATCAAAGTTGCATTCCGGATTGAGCCAATCAAAGGAGTCTGATAATGCTGATGCAATGTTCTGCAAATGGTAGTCCAATTCTACTTTGTTTCCTGATCGTGCCTTAAGAAAGTCACGAGCTTCCTTGTTGATCCGCTTTAGTTCAGCTTTTGTCACCTTCTCCAGCTGAAGACCCGATAGAATACTCTGAGCGTATTGTAAAGTGTTGCCCGGGAGTGGTTCTTCGGTTTCTAGCGGTGGATGAGCTTTGATCATTGTGGTAACCCAGTCTGATTCAGGAACCTCAGGAGCATCTAACCATGTGAAACGTTTGGAGTGCTTCTTCTGCTTCTTTCCCTTAGACTTTTCAGTCTGAGTTGTTAATGATGGTCTAGCTTGTGGTTCAGGAGATTCAGTTTGAGTGGATACAGGTTGTGGTTCCTCCTGTTGATCATCGTGATGAAGCATGAATGGTTCTTCTGCTGCTATGGGTCCAGACTTGGATGCTGAACTTTGCGGTTTGCGGGTGGAAGCCTTTGATGCTGGTGGTTCTTTGGATGATGATGGTTCGCGGCTAGACTTGGTTCTTTTACGTTGTGAGTCTGTGTCCGGATCATCGTCTTTCCTAGGTCGTTTTCGTCTGCCAGCAGCTTCTTTGCATGACTCGGTTGCCCTCAGGGATTCAAGCAATGCTGCTTCTTCATCAGTCTTTTCTTCCTTCTCAGTGAGTTTGGAAGCTAACAAAGTTTCCAGTTGTTCTAAGGTTAGATCCTCAGGCTCAGTAGAAGGTCTGTTCGTTTGAAGGTAGAAAGGTGTTGACTGAAGCGTTTTGACGATGTTTTCTTGAATCCTGGTGTTCAGCTCTTTTCTGATGGGTCTTAGAAGTTCAAACAACTCTGGAGATACTGTAGTCACAAGATTCTCAGCCAAGTAGTCATTGGTGTATTTTCTGATCATCTTACCCATATCAGCTTGCTTGTACTTATCAACCTGAGCTTTTGTCTGCTTTAGCTCTTTTACTTCATCTGAGAGCTGAGCAACCAATGTTGTCATCTTCTTCATTTGGACTTGAAGATCACCATCGTGTTGTTGTGGTGTTCTCCTAGTTCTTGAAGTTCCCGCAGCATGCCTTGCCCGTAAAAATGCCTTGGTTGTTTTCAGACTAGCTTTCTTCATTCTCGGTATTGGAATTGACTTTGCTTTTGGTGATGGTGGTGGTGACTGGTCTGATGATGATGATGATTCTGCTTGTTTGTCTGATTCTGCTTGAGGGATTGGAGGTTGTTCGGGTGTCGGAGACCTTTCCTTTGGCGGTGATGGCATGTCGGCATCGAAGAATTGTTCATCTTGATCTTGATTATTAGGCTGATCATCAAGATTTTCCTCTGCCGTTTCCTCTAATGTTTTCTCAGTCAACTCCTTTTCTTCCTGACCTTTGGCTTCGAACTCTGGAGGTGTTGTCTCAGTTTCCTTTAGTTGTTCATCTGCAGCCTTTTCTTCTCCAGCGTCTTTCATGATAGTGTTTCCCTCAGCATCCTTTTCCGGTTGTTCGGTTGTTGTTTCAGTTGCTGTTGGAGATATCATGGTACGGCTAGAACCACCTTCTCTAGCTTGGAGTTCAAGTTGTTGCTGATGAGCTTGTAGTAGTTGAAGGTTGAGACGAGCAGCCAATTTGATCTTTTTCTGCTCTTCCTTTTCCAGGTTTCGTGTGTCAACGATAATGCTTTTCAGTTTACCTTTGTCAGGCAAGGGTTCAGGTTCAGGTTGTACAGTTTCTTCATCATCATGCCCAGGTTCACGGATAACTATTCCTTTTCCTCTAGGTTGTTTTTGTTGCTCAGTGAGTGTTCCTAGACTTATTTGTTTTGCCAGTTCGAGTTTAGGATCCTCTTGAGCTGTATACCTTCTTTCATAGTCCCCTTCTTCATCAGTTTCGGTTTCGGTTTCAGAGCCAAATTCTGACCCACTAGCTTCTGATGGTGGTGGTGATGGTTCAGGTGTAGCGACTTTCTTCCTAATGACTTTTCGTTTCGGGGTTGCAGCAGGCTTGGACTTGGGTTGTTTAGAGGTTGGAGTACTGCCGGTGCTTCCAGATTTTGCACCTCTCTGGCTGCGAGTTTCCCTTATGTATCTAGGAATTTCTTCGGTTTCTGAAATGCCTACTCTCCCGGCTTTGTAGGCCAAGTCGTAGATTCGGTAGTTCGAAGATACAAGAATTTTGTCATTCAGAAGATTGTCTGGTATTCTCACGCCACTAGTCCTTGGAGTGAACTGAATAGACTTGACGAAAGCAATCATGTAATCGTCCACAACATTGTGCTTGTCTTCGGTACGGTCAAACATTCTTTGGCGAAACTCAGGAGTTTTGCCGCAGAGGTAGTCAATGAGCATTTTGGTGAACCTCAAGAAAGGATTCATGGTTCGACCAGTTGTGTGGATCTGAAAGACGATGTCGCTCATGATTGGGTGGGCAAAGTCTATGTTAGCCCTGCTCATCATCCCCCAGAATGCTTGCAGATGGGATAGTCGGGGATGTTCATGACCACTTTTCCGTCCCGTGATTGATCTAATGATTAGTATGTAAAAAGTTCTCCAAGGTTGAGGTAGATACTTGATGTTGAATTTGGACAATATCAATTTGGAGGACTCTTCTAGATCATAACCAAGCTGAATCATGTAGTCGAGTATTTCAATCTCCGTCATCATTGGTTCATACTCTTCGGAAGTAGGAAGCATGAGAACCGTCCTTAGAACATCAAGATCAACTTCGTACTCTTGTCGTTCAAGAGTGACTTTGAATGAAGCATCGTCCAAGTTAACCTTAGCAGTGTGCCAGAATTGGTGGATGTAGAAGGTTGGAACAGAAGCAGACTTCGTTAGCATGCTCTTACATGGATGTGCCAAAAGAACGTCTTTGACTATCCGGCAAGAATCTTCAGTAATTCTGAGCTTGTTGAAGTCGATGCGAGCGTTGTTGTTGCCAATAGTAACATTGTAGTCAGCTGGAACAATTTCACCAAGAGTGATGAGTGGAAGGTTCAGTGCTGGTGCATTTTCTCCTTGTTGTTGTTGTTGAGCCATAGTGTACTGAAAATGTAATGTCATAAGATCAAACATTCAACTTGTTAGTTTGTAAGTTAACGTTCGAGTTTGATACTTAAGGCCATTCCTATTCCATTTTGCATGCAAAGTACATTAACTACGTGAGATGTTGTTATGACGATGATACATTGCATATAATCTAAGACGTAACGATAAGCATTCAAAACACATTAGGCAATTTAAGTACATCTAATAGATTACACAATCACTAAACATCCACAAGTTAATGATGCAATGGACACATACACAATATTACAAGTTCACAAGAATACAACTTAGTTTTTATAAAGTTTACATGTTATACAAACTTTTCAAAAATTATTCTAAGTGTGATCTCGATAACTTGCAAATCTGTGTTCTCGACAACTCTCCAATTCAGTGATCTCGATAACATTTGCATTGAGTGTTCTCGATAACTTTCAAACTGAAAGATCTCGATAACTTGTCAGACAAATGTTCTCGATAACTTGAATCTCAGTGATCTCGATAAGACAGTTTTCCATGATCTCGATAAATCAGGGATTTCGAAAACCTTGTGATTTCGACAACACTTATTGAGAGATTTCGATAAATTATAAAGAGATCTCGATAAGCTAAGTTATGAGGTTTCTCGATAACTTATCGAGGGATCTCGATAAGTGTTTTCGATAAGAATCACTTTTCGAAAATTCTTATACAAGAATTTTCAAGAATACATGTAGACATACGTTTGTGTTAAAATGTTGAATCCTTGTGTGAACCTGAAGCAATGAAGCACAGAAACATAGTTAATAACACAAACAACATTCTCATGCATGTTCTCGACAACACGTATAAACCCTAATTTATCTAGATTACAAGTTAAGTTGAATCATGTTGTTTTATCACTGATTTCATACAATTCAAGCATATAAGAGCATGTTTTAAGCACTGAATTAGACTAAATAACAACACATCGAAAATACCCAATTCTTCGAAACCCTAAGAACATCTAGATCATACCACGAATGAAATTTTAACAGTTTAAGTATACAGGCATGTTCTTACCAACCTAACATACAATTCCCACCACTAATATCAAACAAAACATCACTAACTCTCAAAAACACAACACATCGAAAACTAGGGGTTCGAAAATCATTAATACATGTTGCAAGTTATGATTCGTGTATTCAAGCATGATAAACACGTTTAAAAGAACAAAAGCCCTATGTTTAATCAACCTAAACAACACGAATTAGTGATCTCTATAGCTTAACGCAAACCCTAGAACTCAACATTAATCATACGCAAAATCTAACCATTAACATTTTGATTCCATGAAAACCCTATGTTAGAATGGCATAAAGATCATGAAATGACTTACGTTTTGATGATTCAAAGGATGGATTAGCAGATTTGATTTGAGCCGTGTGATGTTAAAGAGAGAAAATTGTTTTTGTTTTTGANTTTTCACAACTTGGCAGATTTAGTCCCTTAACTACATGTTTTCTATAATAAGTCCTAATAAATGTTTAAACGGTTAAATTAGCGACTTATGGCAACAATAACTTCTAAGGCATATCCTAATAGGAAGAAATGTCAAAGTTAATTGACGTAACTGTAGTACGTGAATTACCACCAAAATTAAAAGCAAAAAGTCTTTTGTTTTTAAACAAAATGCAAGTGCATGTCTTTGAGTAAAATTGAGAAATTTTGACGAACATTCTCCCCCTCAACATTTGGTCGTAAAAATATGGAAAATTTTGAGAGACCAAAGTGTTGAACGAGATCGTGTGCATGCATTTGTGAACAAAATGAAATAAAAGTACGAAACGAAATGAAAGAAAATATTTTTGTTGTTTTTATGGTTTGTCAATTTTTTCTTTTGTTTTTGAATAAATATTTACAAAAGATAGTTTTGGTGTTTGACTCCATTAATTGTTTTCCAGAAGAGATTTTAAATCATCTGGAGTCAAACAACGCATACCAATTCGGTGAACAAGTTCAGTAAACCTAGCCGGTGGTAAAGGTTTAGTGAACAAGTCTGCCAATTGGTACTCGGTACCCACGAAGTATAACTCTACTGTACCCTTTTCGACGTGCTCCTTTATGAAATGATATCGGAGATCGATGTGCTTTGACTTGGAATGTAGAACCGTGTTGCAGGAAATAGCAATGGCACTTTTGGAATCACAGTACATCGGAATCTTCTCGAATGAGTAGCCATAGTCCATCAGCTGCGTACGCATCCAAATGATTTGAGCACAGCAGGCAGCCATAGCCACATATTCTGATTCAGTAGATGATAGTGAAGTGCAGTCCTACTTCTTAGATTGCCAAGACACAAGCTTGTCTCCAAGAAACTGTAAACCACCAGAAGTACTTTTTCGTGTATCCATACACCCTGCATGATCAACGTCTGAAAAAGCAATTAGTTCAAAACCAGAATCCTTCGGATACCAGATCCCCATGTGAATGGTTCCTTTCACGTATCGAAGGATTCGTTTAGCCTCATTGAGGTGACGTTCAGTAGGACGCGACTGATAGCGAGAGCACATAAACACAGCAAATACAATATCCGGTCTGCTAGCGGTTAGATACATGAGCGACCCAATAATACTTCGGTATTTTGTGGGGTCTACCATTTTCCCATGTAAATCCGCATCTAACTTAGTGGTGTTTGACATTGGGGTATTGTATGTGTCACAACTGGTCATTCCATGTTTCTTTATTATTTCAAGAGCATATTTTGATTGACTTAGGAAAATACCACGGGGAGATTGATGAACTTGTAATCCTAGAAAGAACGTAAGTTCACCCATCATTGACATTTCAAAGTTTAGTTTCATTAATTTTGCAAAAGCATTAGAATACTTTTTGTTAGTAGATGCAAAAATAATGTCGTCTACGTAAATTTGTACGATTAAAACGTCTTCCCCGTGTCTTTGGATAAATAAAGTTGGATCTATCAAACCTTTGGTAAAACCATTAGCAAGTAAGAAAGCAGTAAGTTTGTCATACCATGCCCTGGGGGCTTGTTTGAGACCGTAGAGAGCCTTCTTAAGTCGATAGACATGGTTTGGATGCTCTGGGTCTACAAATCCTTCCGGCTGACTGACGTATACCTCCTCACGTAACTGACCATTCAAAAATGCTGTTTTGACGTCCATTTGGTACACGATCATGTTTTTGTGAGCAGCGTATGCCAGAAAAATCCGTACAGCTTCAAGTCTAGCCACGGGTGCGAAAGATTCTTCAAAGTCGATTCCTTCCTCCTGACTATAACCTTTAGCTACCAATCGGGATTTGTTGCGTATGACATTACCTTCTGCGTCCAACTTATTCTTCCATATCCATTTAAGTCCAATCACATAAACTCCATCCGGTCTTTCAACTAATTCCCAGACTTCTAGTCTCTTGAATTGGTCGAATTCTTCTTGCATAGACTCAATCCAATTATCATGTGTCATTGCTTCCTTGATGCTTTTTGGTTCGGCATGAGAGATGGTGAGTGCATACATGCAGTGTTCGGCATCGGAGTGAAGTTTCTGTCGAGTCATCACTGGAGCTTGGGGATGACCAATAATGTTGACAATTGGGTGATCACGTGTCCAATGATGTGTTGAAGGGTGAGGGTTATGGAACTGCTGCACATTAGTCGATTCCAAGTCCCGTGTTGACGACTCTGGAATATCGGAAAGGTTGGGAGTCGGTGCAAACGGATTAAAGAATGCATTGGGATCGTAATTTGCAGGTTCGGGTACTTCTTGTTGATTCAGATCTTCAGGTGCATTGTATGAGTTGGAGTCTGTCTGTTCATCTGCTGTTGGTGAATCTGTTGGAGGTGCATCAGTTTCTACAGTAGTTGTAGTAACGGGTGTATCAGGCACTGGAATAGTGGCAGTTTGAGCAGCGGAATCGGTGGATACATTTTGTGCACGAATCTCAAAAGAGTCATCAAACAGTGGAGTGAACAACGTTTCCAATTCTTGACGGGTTAAAGGTAAAGGTGCATCTGAACGATCTGGGAAATTTAAACGGTTAAGTTCGGGTCCTAAGCTGTTGCGCTCAGAAGCCATATCAGTGAGCTCATCAAAATTAGCGTGTATAGTCTCTTGAATCTCTCTGGTCCGACGGTTGTATATCCGAAATCCCTTAGAATTTTCACAATAGCCAATAAAGATTCCTACATCAGCCTTAGCTTTAAGCTTTCCAAAGTCATCACGATCGTTGTTCGGGTAACATAGTGCACCAAAGACATGAAGGTGTTGAACATTGGGCTTTCGTTTGTGGACAAGTTCATAGGGTGTGCGATTGTGTCGTTTGTTGATCATACATCGATTCTGGGTATAACATGCGGTTGAGACGGCCTCTGCCCAAAGATAGTCTGGTAGTTGTGCATTGATCAGCATTGTGCGGGCGGCTTCCACTAAAGTACGGTTTCGTCTTTCGACCACGCCATTTTGTTCGGGAGTCCGAGCAATAGATGTTTGATGAACAATACCTACCTTCTCAAAATAATCCCGAAGGGTTTGGTTCTTAAATTCAGTTCCATTGTCTGATCTGACGATTCTGACGGTGTTTCTAAGCTGAACTTGAATTTTGGTGAGAAAAGTGACTATCATGGATGGAGCTTGGTCTTTAGTACGAAGAAAGTAGACCCAAGTCCATTTTGAGAAGTCGTCTACTATGACAAGAATGTAACGTTTCCCGTTGATCGTCTGTACTCTCATCGGTCCGCACAAATCCATATGTAATAACTGAAGAACATGATCCGTACTGGGTTCTTGTTTGGAACCAAGATGTGCACGTTTGCTCTTCCCTTGTTCACAAGCAGGACAAAGGTGATCTTTAGCGTATCTGAATCTGGGGAGTCCTTCAACCAATTTGTGTCGAGCCAGATCAGTCATAGTTTTGAAGTTGAGATGTGACATTTGTTTGTGCCATAACCATGATTTTGTAGATTCGGCCTTAGAAAGTAAGCAAATGGGAGAGGAAGCAATCATATCAGACATGGAAATGGTATAAAGACTGTTGCTGCGAGTGCAGGACATCAGATCGTTCCCTTGTAGATCACGTACGTAACAAGTTTTCTCCCTGAATTCAACTTCTAAGTCACCGTCACAAAACTGACCGACTGAAAAGAGATTATGACCAAGACCTTCAACATAGTAAACACGGCTGATTTCAATATTCCCACTGACATAATCTCCATACCCCATAATAGCAGCGAAGTGATCATTCCTGAATCTGACAGTACCGATGAATTTTGATACAAAGTTTCTTAACAGTTTGAGATTTCCTGTCATATGTCGGGTACACCCGCTATCAACAATCCAGAGAATAATTTGCACCACCTGCATCACACGAAGGAGACGACGATGGGACAAAGGTAAGGGTGGAACCCGATGAAGTAGTGGGTTCCGGTTGGTTAGAAACACATGATATAACAGTTTTAGGAATCCAAGCAAAATTATGCATCTTAGTTAACCAACGCTGCCACTTCCAACTAGATCGCGCTTTCTTCTTAGTGAATTCGCTAAGTGAAGGCAAGTTCTTAGGATTGTTGGTCTTAACTACAGGGGTTGCAACTACATCCTCAGAAACTACAGGGGGCGTTAATCCTAGCTTAGATTTTGAAGCAGTAGTGGGCCTAGATTTTTTACCTTTTGTAAGTTTCTTAAGACGTGTTAATAGAGAAGTAGCAACACACTTAGAGTGATCATCAGATAACATAGATTTATGACAAAACACACAAGATGCATTAAACGATAAAGAAGTACGAGATACATCATTCGTTACAGACAGATTCGGATTACAAGTTGCCAAATCACAATCTAAATCTATAGTAACATGATCTTTATTCAAATTCCTAGGGTGAGCTTCTACTTCCATAGCTTTTAAGTTCTCTCTCTTACGTCGCAAATTCCTATTCTTCTTTTTCTCTTTTTGGTGCTTGGATCTGCTAACGCTAGGAGGGATAACTAGTCCTGGAGAAGTGGAAGAACTCATGTTAGAATCATGAATAGCTGTATCCTTACGAGTGTTATCTGTCCTATGTTTTCCTGGTGCCACTATCTTAGTGTTTGCAGACTTTTCCATTTCAAGATTTCTAATTTTCTCCTTCAAGTTAATAATGATGTGCGTTTTGTCTTGAATGGTGCTGTCAAGCTTTCTGTTTAAGTAGAAATATTCATCTCGACTCTTTTGCCAAAAATCTGTTACTTCTTGCAATTCAGCAATCTCTTTTTCATATTTAGAAATCTGACTTTTAAGTTCCTCATTTTCATTTGAAAAAGATGTCGAAGTTTTAAGATTTTGCAATTCAAGTTCAAAAACAAGACTTTGGTTTTGGCACCATTCTAGTTTTTTGTTGAGTTGAAAAATTTCATCTGAAAATTTTTTCTGCACATCATCATTTTGTTGTCGGAGACTCATGTTCTCATTTTTTAATGTCTCAACATGTTTATTCAACAACCCAATATCATCACAGTGTTCAGAAACAAGCATATCAGTACCACATTCATAAAGAGAATTCATTACCACAGATATAGTATCATCAATGAGGACTCGTTCCATGAGACGATCATTTTCATTTTGCAAAAACTGATTTTGACATTTGAGTTTAAAAACAGACCGTTCTGTTTCGTGACAAACATTGAGAATGTTTTTGACTTCCTTTTTTAATTCTTTTTCCCAATACTAGGTGTGTGAATACAAACTTTTAAGCGGTGGAGTAAATTGAGTTTCAAACATTTCACGCCTTTCTTTAGCAACGGGTGACATGAAATTTGCAACCGTGACTTCAAAATTGCGTTCAATGGCAGTGTCTATCAACTTAATTTCATTAATGACAGATCTAAAGTATTGAAATAAAGGAGCCTCATTGATCATGCTTAGTTTATTATGTAAATCTTTAGCGTTTTGAATGATAAGATCTAAGCTTGTTTCCTGAGCATCTTTTGTTTCAAAAATCTTAAGTTGTAGTTTACTATGCTCAAGTTCTCTTGATAAAAGTTTAACCTTAGCTTTTAATCTTGCATTCAACCCCTGGCATTGGATATTCTGATTTTGACTAATCAAAAGAAGTTGTCTTAGTTCTGTTTCAGAATCGTTCAAAGGTTCATGTGGTTCAAGTTGACCATCGTTATCATTAGTCAGTGTGATAGCAGGATGATCAAATGTAACAACTGGATTCATTTGATCATAGTCATCAAATATAACCACTGTGGACATTTGATCATTCTCATGAGTAGATAACGATGAATCAGATTGAACAACTTGGACCTCATTCGTTTCGGAGACAGAAGGAGAGACAATGTCGTGAATGAGACATGAGTTATCACATACCTGAGACTGACCGTCAGTGTCATACACTGGGCCTGAGTCTGTTACCTGAAGTTCTTCTATGTCAGCCATCACCATCATATCAGCAGTAGTATCCATAACAGTCATCTAATCTTTTTGCTGTTGATTTCGTGCAATTGCTTCATCTTTGAGAGCTGAAAGGTACTTCTAAAGATAGTAGGCACTGCTGTGAGGAGTAGGTTGTGATGCTTCGGATGGTGCAGTGGTAAGTGCAGTGGATGACACACCAAGTTGCTCAAACTGTTGCATAATCGTTTGATGAGTATGAGGATCTTCAGAAGTATGTTCACTAGAGTTGTCTAAGACAAATCCTTCATTAGTGTAGGTGAACCCATGGATGATGATTGGTGCAGGAAGAATGGTCTTAGGAAACTTTCTCTGTAAGCAAGATCGAATGAGTCTATCAATGATGACAGTAGGATCCTCATCATTGTGCATGATAACAAGGTGGTTCCACAACTCTTGAGCACTTGCATCAACTTCCAGCTTAGTGTACATGGCATTAGGAAGAGCGGTAGTGATAAACCATGCAGCTTCATGATCAGCATTGTATTGATCTAGTTCAGTGCCAGACAGAACATCACGAGTTTGAAGTGTGATATTTCCTTCAGTGTCGGCAATGAATTTCATCTGATATGGTCCATCCTTGCTTGATTTTAGCAGTAGATCAGGATGTGGACGTGTTTGAAGCCATTGCAGAAATCTGTCTTTCCAAACATGGTATGGTTCTGATAGCAAAAATGATGGAGTATATGCAGTTCCACACAGTAGATGATGACGAGCATTGATGTATAGAGGGTGTTGAAATGGAGCTTCAGAGTATGGTACGTAAGACATGATTGAAAACTTGTGGTTTATGGATCTTGTAGAAGGTATAGTACTTAAGGCTAATCTTCGAAAACAAATCCCAATGTGATTTCGATACTTGGTTATTGGATGATTTCGATAAACTGTTAAAGTCCAAGTAATCTCACCAAACTAAGGTTCTCAATAAAACAAGTAGGATCTCGATAACTCAAGTTGTTCTCGATAAAAGGAAATTATCGAGAAATGTTGGAGACAATTATCGAGATCATTGGTTCTATGAGGACAAAGTATGTTTTCGATGTATCTGAAAGTAATTTCGATAGATTCACAAGATTTCGAAAACAAACAATTGATTTCGATAACTGGTGAAGTTCTCGATAACCTTAGGTTCTCGATAACAATTATCCAAAGTTTCGAGATTATACAATAACGAAACTATCCAATATGTTGAAGTGTTTTCTTTCTTATACAAGAGAGAAAAGCACTGAGTAAGCAACAAAAACACTTAAGTAGTAATATCGAAGATTCTCGATAAAAGAGGGTTTAAGGTTCTCGATAAGATGCCAATATATACGGTTTTTTCTTTTGTGAAAAAGCAATCCTAAAACGTGTTTTTAATCTAAGATTCTTGTACAACTAGCATTAAAATGATGAAATCTTAATGAAAGTTGCAAACTTGAACTTTTTAACAAAAATTTGAAGATTTTCGATAAAAAGTACAAATATACGAATCAAAAAGAAAACATAAAATTTTGAAACTTTGTTGTTTGTTTTGGTTTCTAACACAAGTTTGGTAACAAATATGTGATAAAAACACAAAAGAAGCAAGAAAGTTCCAAACTTTTTGATTTCAACGAGATTAAAAACGTGTTTATGGTTCGTATAACACAAAAAAATAAAACTACACCTTCTTCTAGCGATTGATACCACTTGTTAGGTCACCATATTGGTAAACACAAGTAATCTTATAAGAGAAATGAGATGAGAATTAGACTTGGTTGATTAATAACAATATGAAAGATGAAAGAGCAAGAGTTTTCTTAAGATATGAAATTAACCAACATTTTACAATGAAGAGTTGATGTCCTATTTATAGGAAAAGAGTAGGGCAACATCCCTTCTTCCCTATCTCTCTATTTCGTGGGCTTTAAGGCCCATTGGACATCTTATTAGACTTAAACATAAACCATACGAGTAACTAAATAACGTAGCTAATTATGATAATTCTAGCAACCTATTGCATTGACTGAAATGACCGAGACTTGACTGAATAGTTGAAAACTATGATCCTAACAGATTTTACTGTGATAATCATAGTAAAAGTGGAGGGGGGGGGGTTATATAGTTTTCTCACCCACCACAGATAACTGACACGTGGATCCCACTAACTCGCATCGTGTGGCTGGGAGTTGTAACAGTACAGGAAACGTGGATAGCCTCTCCATTTCCCGAGGTACTCGAATTGCACTTTTTTGGACTAGGTGCATTACACGCGTATCTTGGCGGTATAACTTCGAATTCTTCCCGCGCACGCGTTGGGAATAATTGGACAAGGTTTAAGTCTAGCGTCCGCAGGTTTTACCCTGCGCACACTAGACTGGGGGGGACATGATGACGTATAGTCTCCACTCGGGTCACGGACCCGATTAGTAAACAATACTAACACTTAAGCCCACCACGAGCGGGCCGCTATAACGATAACTGGACTACCAGTTGGATGGTTTGGGCCTACAAGGCCCAAGCCCAAAGTTATTAACGGATAAGATACGGGATATCTCCTAAATAAAGGAGATATATACCATATATCCGATATCGGCGAATAGGCCGAAGAGTGAGGAGCACAAAACCTTATCGGTTACGTGTATATAAATAGGGCATCATAGCTCTCGTCAAAGGTACGACTTACAAACCCTAAAAACTCTTCACAAACCCTAAATTCGATTACTTACTCTCACACCGGAGGATAATCGGGGGAGACAATCCCTCGATAAGCCTAACGGTGTTTGTTGCTTTCATAGTGCGCAGGTCCCCAAGCATTATCATCTAATTGATACGAGAACAGGAACCCAAAAAAGGAACGCCCAACTTTTGTATCAACACTAAGCATATGACACAAATTGTATATTAACTTCTAGATTAGAGCAGGTTATTTTTGAAACCTCTATAATCACATGTGATAAAGATTACATGTGGTAAGAATTACATGTAATTTTATGTGTTTTGTACAACTTTGATGAATTAACTGCTCTAATCTATAATTCTAAATATAAAGTGTTATATATGTTTAGAACCTTATGGATGTCTAGTTTCCAGTAAAAAAAATTATGAAACTTTTAGACTTTGTAGAAAGAGCTATGTCCATAAAAAGTAACGCTGATTCATATTTGATTTATTAAGCAAGTTTCAACAAGTAAAATAAATAAATAATCGAAAGTATATTAAAGTGCTCATATGTGGATAGATAATTAAATGTTTGTCGCGATTGTATAATTTCTTTTGCTTAACTTTTTTTTGAACAGCAAATTCTTTTGCTTAACTATTAACGGTTTAAAAAAATACTAATTTTATAAAAAGAAGAGGTGAAAGTGAGTTTTTTAACTGATAAGAAAATGAATATTTATGATTGATCTCTTATTATATAAGTAACTTATTGCTATATAAATTAACTTAAATTATATGATACTGTGTGTAAAACTTGCTAAACTACCCTTGAATCCTTGATAACCTTATAGTGAAAATGAGTTTTTTTAGTGAGCATGGTGTTTTAGAAAATAATTTAACAAAGTATGTAATCTCAAAAATATTAAGTATAATGTTTTTTTATTTTTTTTTTTCTTTTAGGAAAAAGATTGAGAGATCTAAATTTTGGCAAATATTTTTAAGTCCCCTAATCATTTCTCTTCCTTTTATTAGTCACTAAAATTCATGACAGATTAGTGTTTTACTTTTCTAGCAACAATCACATAATGAGGTGAGATCAATATAAAACTCATATTTGTCATAGAACCAATTAACCAACCATATCAATCCATTTTTTATCTAAATTAATTAAAAAAAAAAACATTTTCCACATTTTTTTAAAAAAAAAAACAACATATTTTGCAAACGATAAATCTTCAAGCTACAAAAAATACAACATTGCAACGAGAATTAAATTATCTTTCTATAGATATGGATTGTTATATATTTTCGACGATTTTTTTTTTTTTTTTTAATTTTCCATCCAGAAAAATCACATGTAATTTGTAAAAATCACATATGATTTGACTTTTACAAATCACATATGATTTTTACGAATCACATGTGATTTTTACAAATCACAGGTGATTCGTAAAAAAAACACGTATGATTTGATTTATACAAATCACATGTGATTTTTACAAATCACATGTGATTTTTCTGGGCGAATTAAAAAAAAAAGTTCGTCAAAAGTATATAACAATACTGTTAGGTCACCATATTAGTAAACACAAGCATTCAAATGAGAGAAATGAGATGAGAAATAGACTTGGTTGATTAAGATCAATATGAAAGATGAAAGAACAAGAGTTTCCTTAAGATATGAAATTAACCAACAAATGTTAAGTGATACATAGTGTCCTATATATAGGAGGAGGATAGGGCAACACTCCCTTCCTCTCCTATCATCAAGACGTATGGGCTTTGAGGCCCATTGGACACTTATTGGACTTNGAAGTTAAGTCGAGCATGTAAGTTATGAATCGACCTTCTTCTTGACTCCTCTTGCAGGAGATTGTTCAATGTGTCAAAATTTCGTGATACGAAATTTTTTAACATTGCTCCTTGAGTATCTTCTTCCAGCGCAGTGATGTTCTCTTCTAGGTTAACCCTCCTCTCTTTGTCAGGTGCGCCTGGCGGTGCTGTGTTGTCCATAGCAGTTGTCGTCTGGTGGTGAGGAGTGGTAAAGAGAGTACGCTGAAGATCCTCATTGTTTGGAACCACCGTAGTGGTCTGAGTTGTTGCAGCGGGCAGCTCCACTGTTGGGATAATTGGGGGTGATTCCACTTCCTGGTGACCAGGCGCAGTGGTTGTCCCAGTGGTTTGCCTAAGGGTCAGATCCGGGTAGTTCCTCCTTGGAGGGTCACCGCGTGCCTTATCCATCTGCGGAGTCCGCTGGCTTGTGTTTTTGTGCTTCGTCATCCTAGTTCTTAGTGTAGGGTCCCACGGATGGCGCCACTTGTTGATACAAAAGTTGCGCGTTCCTTGTTTGGGTTCCTGTTCTCGTATCAATTAGATGATAATGCTTGGGGATCTGCGCACTATGAAAGCAACAAACACCGTTAGGCTTATCGAGGGATTGTCTCCCCCGATTATCCTCCGGCGTGAGAGTAAGTAATCGAATTTAGGGTTTGTGAAGAGTTTTTAGGGTTTGTAAGTCGTACCTTTGACGAGAGCTATGATGCCCTATTTATATACACGTAATCGATAAGGTTTCGTGCTCCTCACTCTTCGGCCTATTCGCCGATATCGGATATATGGTATATATCTCCTTTATTTAGGAGATATCCCGTATCTTATCCGTTAATAACTTTGGGCTTGGGCCTTGTAGGCCCAAACCATCCAACTGGTAGTCCAGTTATCGTTATAGCGGCCCGCTCGTGGTGGACTTAAGTGTTAGTATTGTTTACTAATCGGGCCCGTGACCCGAGTGGAGACTATACGTCATCACTTAGAAAGCCATGAATATGTGATTTGCATCGCAAAAAAGGGAAAACTTCTTAAGTTATACATAAATAATTATGTTAATTTTAATACAGTTGTTTAGTGTTTGAAATTTCAAATTAATGTTGAATCACACGTGATATATTATGTGAATTTCAATACTAAAAAGGTGAAAAAAAACAAAAATATTTATTTCATCGAAAGTATATGAAAGTGTCAGTCAATGTAAATATAATAAAATGCTCGTCGCAACGATATGATTTATTTTAGTTAACGATTAACGGTTCATAAAATTTTTAAATTATAAACAAATGGTGTAATTGCATTTTTAATTAACATATTAATTAATCTCCCATTTTTTCTTAATTGAATAATGAGTGAGTGAAATTTGTCCCTTAATATGGAAGAAACTTTTGATATATAAATGATCTTTCCTCGTATCATATTCGACAAAGTATTCCACTACAATTTAACAAGAAGGAAAAGGCAACTTCTTTTTAGAAAATAAAACATTTCTTCTATAGTTTTTAAGCCGTACAATTCAATGTTAATCTTGACTCTTGAGACATGTATTACAATAAGACACTGAGAAAATACGTGTTTGTTGTACAACTTAAACATTCTTTTATATTCTCCACTGCTTGCACAGTCAAGACAACCATGCTCTTGAACCAAGTCGTAACTAAGATCACGGATGAGGGGTCAAAATTCTGAGCAATTCTCGAAGAGGGGCAAAACTGCCCATATGCACACTCCTTCAGCGGAACCTAGACGTCTTTTGCCGTGGCGAACCCAAACACATGACAGGGTACCACGGTCTATTTCAGAACACAGGCTGAACATCCGACAAGGATATAACCCGGTCGACAAAAGAAACGGGGCCAGGCTCCCGAACGCGCACAAGGCAGTGCTAGAAGAAGTCCACAAGCTGGGTGGACGCAGGGATCATGCGTGAAGTATTCTACCACGACTGGCTCTCAAACCCAGTAATGGTGAAGAAGAGCGATGGCAGCTGGAGGATGGTGCGTGGACTTCCAATCTGAACAAGGCATGCCCACAGGATTGTTATCCACTTCCAGAAATTGATTGGAAAGGGAATCATTATGCGGCTTACCCCTTCAAATGCTTCATGGACGCATATAAAGGGTACCCAACCAAAAGATCCAGGGATGGCCAGAAGAGGACGAGGAGAAAACAGGCCTTCCAATACGACGCCAAGGTGTCTTTCTGTTACACAAAAATGCCAGTTCGGCCTTAAGAATGCAGGAGCCACATACCAGCGCTTAGTAGATGCCGCGTTCGAAAAGGCAAGTGGGCCGAAACTTGGAAGTCTACGGCGTGGACGACATCCTCGTCATAAAAGCCACACGGAAGGAGGGAATAGTGCGGGACATAGGAGAAACCTTCAACACGTTGGAGGGAAAATAAACATGAAGCTCAAACCCTTAAGAAGTGCACCTTCGGAGCCACGGAAGGTATGTTTCTTAGGCTATCTAATAGAGCCAGATGGACATAAAAGCGTGCCCCTGATAAAACAGACGCAGCTCATCCAACTTCCCCACGCGCACTCTGGAAAGGGAGTCCCAATCCTTGACGGAAAGCTGGACGCGACTGACAGGATTCCTCCACCCTTAAATCAGGGACAAATCGCCTCCCTCTATTTCAAGACACTCAAGAAGTGTATGAGAAAGGAGATTTCGCTGGACTACAGAGAGCGGAAGAGCTTTTTATGCACTCAAGCAAACAATAGCATGCCTCCCGAAGCTAGTCGCACCCCAAACCAGGAGAAGGAGCTATCCATCGATCGTGCTACCTATCCGCCAAACATGCGCCATAAGCGCAGTATTGCTAACAGGATTAGGGAATTCTGTGCAAACACCGAGTCTACTTCGTCAGCAAAGCACTTACAAACGGAGATAAAATTACACTGCGAAATGGGAAGAAACTCGTCCTCGCATAGTATTTGCAGGCAAAAAGGTTACGCAGCGTATTTTCATGCGCATTCCAACGCTGTATTCACGACCAGCCAATCAAACAGGTGATATCCACACCGGCTGCATCAGGACGCACTCGAAAGTGGAGTGGCTACTTGCGAAGTACAACATTTCCTACAGACCACGCACTCCGCGATTAAAGGGCAGATACTCGCAGACTTCATCGTAGAAAAGCCAAAAGAAGAGTCCGCACCTCAAACAAACAAGGGTACCTCGGAACAACCATGGATCTATTCACGGACGGATCTCATGTACGATGGGGTCGGGCGCAGAGCCTCATTCTCAACCAACCCTGAAGCAATAGGAGTTCACAACGCACTGCGTTTGGAATTCACTGCCACAAACAAGAAGGCAGAATACGAAGCCCTACTAGCCGGTGCGTATCGCAACAGAATTGGGGTCCGCAATCTTGATGCAAAACGTGGACTCACGCCTAGTAGCTAACCCAGGTTTAGGTGAGTACGTTAGCAAGGAAGAAGAAAACATGATCAATACCTTGCAAAAGCAAAGCATTGATACAAAACTTATGACAGGATTTACAAATAAGCAAGTCCCCCGCGGTGAGAATAAGAAGTCGGATGCCCTAAGCAAGATAGCATCATAGCTTCGCGCACCTGTCAAACAGGTCCTTGTTGAAATTCTGAAGACAAAGTCCATCTCAGAATTGAAGTAACAACGTGTAATAGAAGAAGTTGCAACATGGACTGACCCCATCATTGAGTTCGTAAATGATGGTAATCCTCCACAGGCAAAAAACGAAAGCCCGACGATACGACTGTTTGGCCAACGGTTTGAATTAGAGATGCGTACTCTCTACCGGAGATTTTTTCCAACCTTGCTAAGATGGTGGGTCCACTCCAGCGAGAACTACGTGCTTCGGGAAATACATCGTAAGGATCATGCACAGCATTGGCTGGACACGGTCCGTGTCGCAACGAGCCACTTCCGATCTAGGATACTACTGTCCAACGATTGACACGATGCACGCGAACTGATTAACAAGTACCACGATTGCCAGATCCCAGGCAATCCCGCGACGACCACAAAGAACTCTCACCAATCACCGACCATGCCTTTCATAAATGGAATTGACATCGCAGGGACCATTCCAGAGCAGCAAGGAGGTCATAACAATTCTATTGTGGCGTGGACTACTTCACCAAGTGGATTGGGAGGCAAGCCGTAGCCCACCATCACGGGGTAACCAGTCAAGAGATTGATGGGAACATCGTGTGCCGATTGATTACCAGAGAAAATCCATCTCGGACAACGGAAAACAATTCCGAGCAATCCTATTCAAGGATTGGTCGTGAACAATCTCCACATCAAGCAGCATTCGCATCGTACCCATCCACAGTACCAAATACAGCCAAGTTGAAAGAGCTAACCGCAAGCCTGGGAGAAGTATGAAGCACGCACTAGATAAACACAAGGGCCGGATGGGTGGATGAACTAATCACATGTTCTTTGGGCCACCGGAACAACCATTAAGTTAGTAACGGAATAACCCTTTTCTCACTTAGTCTCGGGACTGAAGGCTCGTCATACCCAGCCGGGGAAATCGGAATGCCCACTTATCCGCACAGCGGGAAATAAAGTCGCGACCACGACGAAGATCGAAGAGTAAGATCTGGGACTCTCTTAGAGGAACGACGTGAACGCGCAGCAATACCGGGAGAAATCCAGTCAAAGATGAAGGGATTCGATGCTACGTGTTCGACATGTTCATTCCGGCCAGGTGACTTCGTATACCGAAAAATGACTCCAGCCGGTTCCAGACACAGGAAACTCGGACCAAAATTGGGAAGGCCCCTAATGAAGTCATGAATCACTTGGAAAAGGCGCATACAAAGCTGCGCGACACAAATGCAAAGCTACAACGCACATGGAACGTTGGCACCTCAAAAACTGTTATCTTTAGATCAGCCACGACCCAGCATGGACAAGCACTTTTGTACGTGCCTCAATAAATCTCTTTTCCCTTT